>JAKWBJ010000370.1:0-12500 GCA_023159175.1 Wohlfahrtia magnifica | reverse complement strand
ATAATAATAATAATAATAATAATAATAATAATAATAATAATAATAATAATAATAATAATAATAATAATAATAATAATAATAATAATAATAATAATAATAATAATAATAATAATAATAATAATAATAATAATAATAATAATAATAATAATAATAATAATAATAATAATAATAATAATAATAATAAATAATAATAATAATAATAATAATAATAATAATAATAATAATAATAATAATAATAATAATAATAATAATAATAATAATAATAATAATAATAATAATAATAATAATAATAATAATAATAATAATAATAATAATAATAATAATAATAATAATAATAATAATAATAATAATAATAATAATAATAATAATAATAATAATAATAATAATAATAATAATAATAATAATAATAATAATAATAATAATAATAATAATAATAATAATAATAATAATAATAATAATAATAATAATAATAATAATAATAATAATAATAATAATAATAATAATAATAATAATAATAATAATAATAATAATAATAATAATAATAATAATAATAATAATAATAATAATAATAATAATAATAATAATAATAATAATAATAATAATAATAATAATAATAATAATAATAATAATAATAATAATAATAATAATAATAATAATAATAATAATAATAATAATAATAATAATAATAATAATAATAATAATAATAATAATAATAATAATAATAATAATAATAATAATAATAATAATAATAATAATAATAATAATAATAATAATAATAATAATAATAATAATAATAATAATAATAATAATAATAATAATAATAATAATAATAATAATAATAATAATAATAATAATAATAATAATAATAATAATAATAATAATAATAATAATAATAATAATAATAATAATAATAATAATAATAATAATAATAATAATAATAATAATAATAATAATAATAATAATAATAATAATAATAATAATAATAATAATAATAATAATAATAATAATAATAATAATAATAATAATAATAATAATAATAATAATAATAATAATAATAATAATAATAATAATAATAATAATAATAATAATAATAATAATAATAATAATAATAATAATAATAATAATAATAATAATAATAATAATAATAATAATAATAATAATAATAATAATAATAATAATAATAATAATAATAATAATAATAATAATAATAATAATAATAATAATAATAATAATAATAATAATAATAATAATAATAATAATAATAATAATAATAATAATAATAATAATAATAATAATAATAATAATAATAATAATAATAATAATAATAATAATAATAATAATAATAATAATAATAATAATAATAATAATAATAATAATAATAATAATAATAATAATAATAATAATAATAATAATAATAATAATAATAATAATAATAATAATAATAATAATAATAATAATAATAATAATAATAATAATAATAATAATAATATAATAATAATAATAATAATAATAATAATAATAATAATAATAATAATAATAATAATAATAATAATAATAATAATAATAATAATAATAATAATAATAATAATAAATAATAATAATAATAATAATAATAATAATAATAATAATAATAATAATAATAATAATAATAATAATAATAATAATAATAATAATAATAATAATAATAATAATAATAATAATAATAATAATAATATAATAATAATAATAATAATAATAATAATAATAATAATAATAATAATAATAATAATAATAATAATAATAATAATAATAATAATAATAATAATAATAATAATAATAATAATAATAATAATAATAATAATAATAATAATAATAATAATAATAATAATAATAATAATAATAATAATAATAATAATAATAATAATAATAATAATAATAATAATAATAATAATAATAATAATAATAATAATAATAATAATAATAATAATAATAATAATAATAATAATAATAATAATAATAATAATAATAATAATAATAATAATAATAATAATAATAATAATAATAATAATAATAATAATAATAATAATAATAATAATAATAATAATAATAAAATAATAATAATAATAATAATAATAATAATAATAATAATAATAATAATAATAATAATAATAATAATAATAATAATAATAATAATAATAATAATAATAATAATAATAATAATAATAATAATAATAATAATAATAATAATAATAATAATAATAATAATAATAATAATAATAATAATAATAATAATAATAATAATAATAATAATAATAATAATAATAATAATAATAATAATAATAATAATAATAATAATAATAATAATAATAATAATAATAATAATAATAATAATAATAATAATAATAATAATAATAATAATAATAATAATAATAATAATAATAATAATAATAATAATAATAATAATAATAATAATAATAATAATAATAATAATAATAATAATAATAATAATAATAATAATAATAATAATAATAATAATAATAATAATAATAATAATAATAATAATAATAATAATAATAATAATAATAATAATAATAATAATAATAATAATAATAATAATAATAATAATAATAATAATAATAATAATAATAATAATAATAATAATAATAATAATAATAATAATAATAATAATAATAATAATAATAATAATAATAATAATAATAATAATAATAATAATAATAATAATAATAATAATAATAATAATAATAATAATAATAATAATAATAATAATAATAATAATAATAATAATAATAATAATAATAATAATATAATAATAATAATAATAATAATAATAATAATAATAATAATAATAATAATAATAATAATAATAATAATAATAATAATAATAATAATAATAATAATAATAATAATAATAATAATAATAATAATAATAATAATAATAATAATAATAATAATAATAATAATAATAATAATAATAATAATAATAATAATAATAATAATAATAATAATAATAATAATAATAATAATAATAATATAATAATAATAATAATAATAATAATAATAATAATAATAATAATAATAATAATAATAATAATAATAATAATAATAATAAATAATAATAATAATAATAATAATAATAATAATAATAATAATAATAATAATAATAATAATAATAATAATAATAATAATAATAATAATAATAATAATAATAATAATAATAATAATAATAATAATAATAATAATAATAATAATAATAATAATAATAATAATAATAATAATAATAATAATAATAATAATAATAATAATAATAATAATAATAATAATAATAATAATAATAATAATAATAATAATAATAATAATAATAATAATAATAATAATAATAATAATAATAATAATAATAATAATAATAATAATAATAATAATAATAATAATAATAATAATAATAATAATAATAATAATAATAATAATAATAATAATAATAATAATAATAATAATAATAATAATAATAATAATAATAATAATAATAATAATAATAATAATAATAATAATAATAATAATAATAATAATAATAATAATAATAATAATAATAATAATAATAATAATAATAATAATAATAATAATAATAATAATAATAATAATAATAATAATAATAATAATAATAATAATAATAATAATAATAATAATAATAATAATAATAATAATAATAATAATAATAATAATAATAATAATAATAATAATAATAATAATAATAATAATAATAATAATAATAATAATAATAATAATAATAATAATAATAATAATAATAATAATAATAATAATAATAATAATAATAATAATAATAATAATAATAATAATAATAATAATAATAATAATAATAATAATAATAATAATAATAATAATAATAATAATAATAATAATAATAATAATAATAATAATAATAATAATAATAATAATAATAATAATAATAATAATAATAATAATAATAATAATAATAATAATAATAATAATAATAATAATAATAATAATAATAATAATAATAATAATAATAATAATAATAATAATAATAATAATAATTTTAACACGTGCCGCACTGAGATTGAACTTCATAACTATAGGTACAGCTCTCGGGAATTCCACACATTACTTTAGGGTCAAGAAAGAAATTTTTTAGTGCGGTTTTTGATACTTAGGAGAAATAGGGTTTGCTGCAAAGGTTCAGTGTTTGATGCAACATATCCAACACCGGTAGATTAAATGGAGCTTGCACACTGCTAGAGATGAAATAGCGACAGAATTTACTGTTCCTTACATGTCGCCAGTACATTTTTAAAATAGTTTAACAAGCGATTATTTCTTTCGTAAAGTTATATTCTTCCAGCGGTCGCGACATTAAATTGTTAAAAAAATAATTTTTTTTTTTTTTTTAAATTAACTCTGACAACCTCTTAAACTGTGACACAAACAGTGATCTAAAGGTATTTATTGCTGAAAATCGTGAGGAAACCGTTTTATTTGGTCTCAGAATACTATAAAATAATCAGTAGTCCCGTCATGACTACAGAGAACTTTTAGAACTCGTAGTAATACTTTAGGGAGGAACTCTTCCGAAAGGAAATAAAATACGAAAACCTGGGGCCTATCATCAATCCAGATAGATGGCCAAAGCGATTTATTCCATTAAGATTTTTCTGCTAAGAAATTAATTTGCAATAACAAAAGAAGAGGAAAAAGCGTTGGTAAGAATTTATGGTTTTATAGTAGGTAATTATATAAAACCGTGGTTTACTGTAAATAACACAACAACAAAAAAGATACTAGAGTGGCAAGTGCTTGCTTATAAAAATTCCTAAATTATCTTTGATACTTGGCAGATGAGCCTGTCCTCTTTTCTATTTTTGATGAAAATGCACATTTTTTTTATATAAGACCAGCACCCAGGGGATGGCCCATACTCATGCAGTGCATGGGCTGGTACTAAGAAAATAGGTTATTGGAAGGAGGACAGAGGGAGTAGTGTTTCTGGGCGTTAGATTTAAATTTACTCATGTCGTAAGTGGCAGGAAATACTTTCGCTGGAAGATTATTCCACAACCGAACAGTGCGACCAAAGAACGAATTCTCCCTATAATGCGTTGTGCTATTTACTAGACAATCAACTACAAAGGGATGCGCTCTACGAGAAATACGAGTACAACGTAAAAATATATGATTTTGGGGAATTAATTCCTTAATTTCGTTAGAACACATTCCGTTATAGTACCGATAGAACAATGAAACACACGCCACATTGCGACGGTGCTCCAATGAATCGATAGTGTTGGCTACCCTACCGTCATTGATGAGCATCTTCGCCCTCTCCTGTACGCGGTCGAGAAGCTCCAAAATAGACTTTGAAGCACCGGCCCATACATGAGAGTTGTATTCCATTTTGGGACGGATATAGGTCTTGTAAATATTAAGGAGATCAGATGGGGTGAAGTATTTCTTGCACCGTCTCAAAAAACCAAGGCACTTGAATGCTTCTTTCGACACTTGAAATATGTGATCATTCCAACGAACGTCACAGTGAATTCTCATGCCCAGAACATCAAGAGCATCTGATTGCTCAATATCCACATTACCCATTGACACAGATGACAGCACACCACCACGCCTGTGTGTTAAAAAACAACATTGAGTCTTACGTGCATTAAAATCGACCCTATTCGCGCGACCCCACTCGGAGACCTTCACCAGGTCACTTGTGAGTGTGACGTTCATATTCATCCTTCTTACCCCAACCTCCAAAAGGCTCGGTCTACGATCAAAGGAATGTGAGTGACAAATGTTGCTGTCATCCGCAAAAGAGTAGATAGGATTAGAAGTGAGAAGATGAAAGTCGTTAAGAAATATTAGAAAAAGAGTAGGAGAAAGAACATAGCCTTGCGGTACCCCTGAGTTTACCCTGAACTCGTCGGATGAGACCCCATCTATAACCACTCTTATAGAGCGATCTCTGAGAAAGCTCGATATAAATCGAGAGAAGTGACTACCGACACCAAAAGCATTAAGTTTCGAAATGAGAGCCTCGTGCCAAACTCTATCAAACGCCTTCGAGATATCCAGAGCCACAACCTTACTCTCGCCAAATCCATGAATGGACTTGTTCCACTTCTCCGAGAGCAACGCCAGCAGGTCACCAGTAGAACGGCCCTTTCGGAAACCGTACTGACGATCGTTAAGCAAATCGTTGGACTCCAGATATCCCACAAGGTGGTGGTTAATCATACTCTCCATAACCTTGGAGAGTGTGAAACAAACTGCTATTGGACGGTAGTTCTCAGGGTTACTAGCCTCGCCCTTTTTTGGGGATTGGCGTTACATTAGCAACCTTCCAGCAAGATGGTAAAATACCGGCGCGATATGACGCACTGAAAAGGTGAGCTAATGGACGCGCAAGCGTCGAAGAGCACTGCTTCAGGACCAGTGCTGGTATGCCATCCGGCCCAGAAGACTTGTTAACGTTGAGATTTGCAAGAACCCTTTTTACAGCACGAGCTCGAAAGAATATACTAGGCACAGTTACTGATACTCTTTCAAGTTTGGGCAGTGGTTGAACGCTCTCCGGCAAGTGAGAATTACTTGCAAACATTTCGGCCAAAAGGTTTGCCTTTTCAACCGGGTTCGTGAATGAGTGGTCATTCTTTGTAAGAGCAGGAACCGAACTAGCGTTGTTCCTCAGCCTTTTAACGAATGACCAAAAGTTTTTACTTCCCCGCGGAAAAGTAAGAACTTTAGCACGAAGGCGCTGCTCGTATAAAGCCTTTTCGCACATTTGTTATTGCGCCAATTCCTGAATGCTTCCTCTCTGGATCTGACTGCCAATTTACACGTCAGATTAAACCAAGATTTGTTTCTGGGTTTAATCGAAAGCTTTTTGGATGGGATGAAAATATCCATCCCTAGCCTTATTATATTCACCGCCATTTCTGCCATGGCATCGACGTTTGAGTCAAGGAAACAAAGTTTCTAATTAAAATGCCCAAAAAAATAGTTCAGCTCAGCCCAGCGAGCATCCTCGTAGTTAAAAATAGAGCGTTCCGTAGCCATGGGTGGAACCTCGCGAAAAGCGGTGGACGAAAAAGAAAGAAAAGCAACGAATTGGTGAAAATTTTCGTGTGAATCAATAGCAAGGGACTTGAAGACGAAGAAGATGACGAATTATCTCCGAAAAATATATTCTGCCCTACGAAAAATTGAATGACTTTTTAGAAAAATATTTACCATCTAGCTTGATAACCCAAAAGTCCTTGAAATTCTCTAAATTCTTTAAAATAAGCTCATCATTTATTCAAACTGATATCCGTGAATGGTCTCGTAACGAGAGTTTCAACAAAAGAAAGGAAATATTATCTTTTATGAATTTTGCAAAGGACTCTGCAGAAAAGGGAATAGAATTGATGGAAGAGTTTCACATAGTTTTCACTGAAAATGAGCATCAAATCAAGAGGTGTTTATTCTTAAAGTAGGACTAGGGTTGCTAGACGTACTGTTTTTATCAGTACATGTTCTGATTTTTGTTCAGTACGCAAATGTACAGTTTTTTTCATGTTTGTACTTTTTTGTACTGCTTTATATTTGCAATTTTTTTTTAATTATCGAACGGTCCACCTCTCACTTACCCGCTCCACCCGACCGTGGAGCCGTAGTCCCCATGGCGTAGAAACACGTACATACTACAGTCCGAACTGTAAGGCAGATAAGTCATGATAACGATAACACGAATCAGCTACAGAACTTAATCACAAGTTGAACATAAAAACAAATAATTTACATATGCACATAATTAAAGCTAAAAAGAATATACATGAATTAACCGTGAAAATACATATAAAATTTACAAATTAATGTTAAAAGCAAACTACGTTTAGTATTTCTGACGTCACAGTTAAAATCAGTAAACTCATAATCAAGTTGAAGAACCTGCATAATCTACGGAAAGAAAATTAATTCACATAGATCGCCCTCTAAAAGACAAGAGCAAGAGGACGAAAGGGCATGAAAATCTGACCGAAATACTAAAATTCAAGTTAAGAGCAAAAACTCGGAATCAATACTACCAGCTATAAGGTTACAAGCAAAAGAAACACCTAAAACTGCCCTTCTAAGCTCTAATGTAGGAAGTTTTATCAGACCCAACCTAGCCTCATACGAAGGAAATCTGTCAACATAATTCCATTCTAAGCAATGTAAACAGAATAATCAAAACTGTCTCTGCACGGATTCTATTGAATCAATATGCCACTGATAAGGATTCCAAATTACCGAAGCATACTCCAAAATCGGCCTAACAGGAGAAATGTCTCGTTAAATAAGGATCAGTGAATTCATTGGACCATCTTTTCACTAAACCTAAAACCGCCCTAACCTTACTAGTCATCATACTAACATGTTAAATAAATGACAGTTTTCCATCCAATAAATACACCCACAAAAGTCTATCCAACAATGAAATCCATCAGGAATACCAATCAAAGCCAGTTTATGAAGCAAAATCCTATGATCAACTCTATTAAAGGCCTTACTAAAATTAGTATAAATAACATCAGTTCGATCACCCTCAATAAAGCCCATAAAAACTCTTGTAGTAAATTCAAGAATGTTAGTTACCGTCGACCTACGCTTTAAAAAACCATACTGAAACGAAGACATTATAGATTTAGATCGAAAGGAGAGAATATCAGTAACCAGCTTCTCCATTAGCTTGGGAATAGTAGTGAGCTTAGCAATACCCCTATAATTCGATATATTCGATCTACTACCAGAGTTATGCAAAGGAATAATAAAAGACCCCTTCCAAATAAGAGGAAAATAACCTCTTTCCAAAAGTTTGTTAAAGATAAACATCAAAAATAAATTAACATCAATACTGCACCACGATTTGGCAAACTTTCTAAACAAACTCGATTTTCTATTCCTCAATCATGCAAGTCTAGCCGAATTCCATGGAGGATCAGAACGCTCCGAACGATTATATACATGTAGAACACACTCGTCAAAATATTGGAATAATACACTATCTAAAATCATATCAAGTGAAGAAGAGTCGTATTGCGATGAGATTCAAGCGAATAAAATCAGTACGTTTAAAATCAGAATGACCCCGTAAATTTAATGAATCCCTTCTGTCTATAGATAAACTAGAATCAAATTCAATACGCAATAACACTGTAGGATGATAAACATCCTCGAAAACAGATAAAGAATCTGTACCAAATAAAGGCGAAATACTGAGGTTGTTAATGAATGTTAAATATAAAATTCTATCAATAGAATTTAATACATTATATAACTGGAAAATAACAAGATCAGACAGAGCGGACAGGATCTCCCAATAAAATGGGATTGAAGTAGAGGGTATTAACGAGCCAATTTCCGGCGAAAAGTTCCAAGAAATATGAGGAAGATTAAAGTCACCAAGGATCACTATAAACCCATCACGTACCGTTAAGTTCCCAACTCTAGAAACCAGATCAAAGTGAGCCTCATAAATACGGAAATCAGAACAAGGTGGAATGTATGAACAGGTCACGTATATAGACCCCCACTAATACGACACTAACACAACTAAACTCAATATCCTCAGAAAAATTTAGATCAATTAATTCAAATGTATATCTGACACAAACAGCAATAAAAATTCCACCATTTTCAGTTTTCCTATCCCGCCTAAATATATTAAAATCACCAGACATAATAAGCAATATTATTCTCATTAAGCCAAGTTTCGGTAAATCCAATAATATAGAAAATCAAAGCTACTCCTATAGAGCGCAGAAAGCACTGACATTTTGATATGCAACACTAACACTCAGAGACAAATGCGAAATAAGTTTTTCTGAGGGACAGAAGTAGGCAAACCAACCCCACTTTTCAGATGACTGATGATTGAAATTCGCGAACTAAAGTACACTGGGCCCAAAATGCAGGGTTAACAATAACATAAACATATCATCAGGAACAAATAATTTAAAAGAGAAAATACTCCGATTGGCAGAAGTCCTTATCTTGTGACAGTCGAAGTCAAAAGACCTGTCAATTGTAGGCCTAACAAAGTCTGTCAAATTTATTACTTAAGTATTTGCTGAAAATTCAGATAATACTAATGTTCACATTAAATACAAAAAGTGTGGTGCGAAATACTCTATCATACACAACACGTTGGCTTAGCTTAACTACAGTAGTCGAAAGACTTCAGAAACTACTAATGCTATACAATGCTATACAATATTTTGTTCTCTCAAAGGATTGTAAGTCTTATTTCAGTCAATTTTTCGAGTAGGAAATTAGGTAGTTTATTTAGGCTTTGTGCATAATATAGGCACTATTATTAAATTTTTTTTTTTGTTTTGTTTGAGACCAGCACTCAGGAGTTAACCCCTACCCATACATTGCATTGTGCTGGTACTAGGGAAATAGGTTGTAGAAAGGAGGATGTAGGGAGCAGTGTTTATGGACGTTCGATTTGAATTTGCTCATGTCGTGAGTGGTAGAGAAGACATTCCCAGGAAGATTGTTCCACAAACGAACAGTGTGACCAAAGAACAAATTCTCCCTATAATGCGTTGTGCGATTCACTGGACAAGGGATGCGCTCTACGAGAAATACGAGTACTATGTAAAAATATATGATTACCCGGAATTAGTTCCTTAATTTCGTTAGAACACATTTCGTTATAGTACCGATAGAACAATGAAACACACACCACATAGCGACGATGCTCTAATAAGTCGATAGAGTTGGCTACCCCTACCATCATTAATAAGAACCTTTGCCCCCTTTTGTATACGCGGTCGAGAAGCTCCAAAATAGACTTTGAAGCACCGTCCTTGTATACCAATTTGGGTGGGATATAAGTACGTCTTGTAAATATTAAGGAGATAAGATGGAGTGAAGTAATTCTTACACCGTCTTAAAAAGCCGAGGCACTTGAATGCTTCTTTCGACACTCGAAATATGTGCTCGTCCCAAAGAACGTCATAGTGAATTCTCATGCCTAAAACATCAAGAGCATCTGATTCCTCAATATCTATCATTACCCATAGATACAGATGACAACATACCACCACGTCTGTGTGTCAGAAAACAACACTGGGTCTTGCGCGCGTTAAAGTCGACCCTAGTCGAGCAACCCTACTTAGAGATTTTCGCCAGGTCGCTTGTAAGCCTACGATCAAAAGAATATGAATGGCAAATATTGCTGTCATCTGCAAATAGTAAATAGGATTGGGAGTGAGAAAAAGAAAGTCGTGAAGAAATATTAGAAATTGAATTGGAGAAAGAACAGAGCCTTGTGGTACCCCTGAATTTATCCTGAACTCGTCGGATGAGATCCCATCTATAAACACTCTTATAGTGCGATTGCTGAGAAAACTCGATATGAATCGAGAGAAGTAAATACCGACACCAATAGCAGTAAGTTTGGATATGAGAGCCTCGTGCCAGACTTTGTCAAACGCCTTGGAAACATCCAGGGCCACAACTTTACTCTCAACAAATCTATGAATGGACCTATTCCACCTTTCAGAGAGTAGCGCCAGCAGATCACCGGTATAGTGATACTTACGGAAACTGTATTGGCGATCGCTCAGCAAATTGTTGGACTCTAAATATTTCACAAAGTGATGATTAATCATACTCTCCATAACTTTGGAAAGTGCCAAACAAACTGCTATTGGGCGGTAGTTTTCAGGGTTGCTAGCCGCACTCTTTTTAGTGATGGGCGTTACATTGGCAATCTTCTAGCAAGATGGAAAATCACCCGCACGATAAGACGCATTGAAAAGATTAGCCAACGGATGCGCAAGCGTTGAAGAGCACAACTTCAGGACCAGCGCTGGAATGCCATCCGGCCAAGAAGATTTATTAACATCGAGATTTGCAAGAACCTTTTTTATTGCACGGGCTCGAAAGAATAGTAGGCATAGTCACTTATACTCTTTCAAGTTCGGGCAGTGATTGAACGCTCTCCGGCAAGTTCGAATTACCTACAAACATATCAGCCAGAAGGTTTGCTTTATCAAGCGGGTTAGTGAATGTTTGCTCATCCTTTATAAGGACTGGAACCGAACTAGCGCTGTTCTTAAGCCTTTCAATGAATGACCAAAAGCTCTTCATTCCTCGTTGGAGAAATTGTAAATTTGTCAAAATCTGCACTCCAAGCTATTATTAACAACTACAAGCAATCTTAACTTATGAAAGTTTGATGAGATCGGGACGTCCAGCTAAGCTTGATGACAGATGACAAATTAAGACGCATAATTGTAAAACATTGCCAGGAAATACGAGAATTGAGCAGTCGCCAATGACATACTCATCGTTGGTGTCCTAGAACATCAGGAAGAAGAGCTGGTTGATTTATGTCAAACCATTAATATCCGTCCTCCAGCCTTCCGTGTGAAACTTAAGACAAAATTTCAGGGACGCAGAAACGAAATTTAATTTTAATTAATTAATTAATTTTT
>JAKWBJ010000369.1:0-108661 GCA_023159175.1 Wohlfahrtia magnifica | reverse complement strand
AATGTATTTATCTGAACTTACCATATATAATTATAGTGAGGAAGTTATTGCTGAAAATTATAATTTTAACAAAGCTGTTAAATTAATTGAAACATTTTATTAAATAGTAATTCATATCACATTAACAAGTAAAGGGGAGTCGTGTCAAATACGAAGTTTGAAATATAATTTAACGCAAATTTTACTTTATGTGGCCATTAAATTTAAGGGAAATTTCTGTTTCGGAAAAAATATTTAAGGTAATTAGGCAAATTAGTTAATTAAGCGAGAGATAATTAAGCGTGAAGTTTTATTATAATATGATAAGTAAAAAAAAACGGGGAATTAGAAATTGTAACAAATAAACGGGAAAGGTAATAAAGCGTGGAATAATTAAGCAGGTTATATCATATGTATACTTAACACTTTTTATGACAATGGATAGAGCAGAAAAATCATGTAAATGAATGTTATTTTTACTTGTTGAATGTAATTGGTATAAACTATCAAATTATAAATAGCCTGACGTATTATCAGTGTCCAAGTCCGTTTTCCGTACAAGCAGTGACCCTTTGCCAACTTCTCCAGGTATGAGTG
Organism: Wohlfahrtia magnifica; assembly: GCA_023159175.1. Classification (NCBI taxonomy): domain Eukaryota; kingdom Metazoa; phylum Arthropoda; class Insecta; order Diptera; family Sarcophagidae; genus Wohlfahrtia; species Wohlfahrtia magnifica. The sequence continues at coordinate 108,085 of JAKWBJ010000369.1, read as the reverse complement.
TAAGTTCCATGGGAACTTTCAATTGATCACCGATTAATGGTTAACCAAACTGTTTCCCAAATTGTGATTCATCAAAATCATAGAAAGAATAATTGTCGGACCTGCTATTCGAAAATTAATGTTCGACGGAAATTTTATAAAATGTATTATACCCAATTTTTTCTGTGTTTTCAGACTGTAGAGGTGGTGATACCAAGCAGAGATGAATGGCGACGGTGTGAGCTTCGTCTTGGTGGTCTGACCTTTTTTATAGACGGATCCAAAATGGAGAAAGGCACTGATTTTGTCGTCCACTGCGGACAAGTTGACCTTAAGTATTCTTATAAATTGCGCGGTGAGTGCAGAGTCTTCCAGGCGGAATTTTTAGCAATTAGAAGGCAGTGGAGGTGATCGAAACCTACAAATGTTTAGGAAAAAAATTTTCTATAAATCTCTTGAATAACATTTTTTTGTATTTTCAACAGTTTTGGACTTATTCATAACTAAGTTGCAAAAAAAAATTAGAGCAATATTAGAGCAATTCTTTTTTTTTCAAAAAATCGTAAAAAATTTTTCAGAAGGAGCTTGAATGTCTCTGAAAACGATACGACCGACGAGCAAGAAGAGCAACTACACCATGATTTCGCGAAAATCGAAAGACAATATCAAGGATTTTGGATTAAGGCATGATGAGCGACTGCTGTTGGACTCTAATGCATGAAACAGATCCAAAACAATACAAATGTATCAGATAGACTGATATTTTTTCTATATTTTCACTGTTTGTTAAATAAAATGGACATTAATTGTAAAAAAAATTTTAAAAACTATTGTATTCAATATATTGAAAACTACAACCAATATATTGTATTTAATATCTTGAAAACTACAACTAATCTAAAAAAACAGGTTTCATATTTGAAATCAGAGTTTCTAAAGCCTTAGAAATAATTTAATTGCACTGATTCTAAACGTATACTTTTGTAATTATTAATACGGTTACAAAAATAAGTTGTAACTACGATCGGGTTGGAAGATCTTTAAGTAGAAAGATCTGTCGAGTTATTGTTGTTTTTTGCAAATTTGTAAACAAAAAGAGTTATTACGAATAAAAATTGTTATTGCTTGTAAAAGGTTCCAAGCAGTGGTGCACAAATCTGTATTGAATAAAAGATTTTTAATTAAAACTAAACACAAGATTTATTTTATTTTAACTTTAATCTACGAACTCATAAATGTTTTAGTTCTTTTTGCGTAAAACAAAGTAATGCAGCGAATTTCTTCTCTTATACAATTACACTTTATCTTAATACAGCAACTTATTTATCTTGCACTTAATATTCCTTTATAAAACACTTATTTACGCCTAAGCATAACTTTACTTTATGACTGCCAAACGATAACTATATCGACGAGGGCAAAGCAGCCTCCTTGTATATCTAATTACCTACAGATTTAAAAGTTCCGCATATGTCTCAAACGCTCTCACATCCTCTATTTTATGTGCGTTAATTTTAAACATGAAAGATTGTGTTACCCAAAGATAATCGAATTGGTAATGTCGTCAAATACACATATCAGTACGGCATTACCAGGGTAACACATTCACCACCTTGAAATATTAATAGACTAAACTTCCACAATACAATCCCTAACGTAGTATATTTTCTTTTTAGGCATTTTTATTTTCGTAACAATACATTTGTACATTCCTTCTTGTTTTACGTTAAAAGAAGAAACTTCTGTAGTTATTTAAATTACACATTTTTAAAATGAATATAAAAAAGTATTGGGTAAATAAGGTAGGGAATGCCGTATGTGTTAGCCCAAAAATTTTTTTAAGAACTTTCGGATGCTATTTAAAAAAAAAAAAAACATAAAATTTAGAAAAATTTATGTAATCTTTATTTGAGTCGATAGAACGATCTATATAATTCACTGTTTGAAGATGATTTCATGTAAATGTCCGCGGCTACGCCTCAAATGGTTCATAAGCTGGGTACAATTTTGGCATACACTCTCCAACATATTGACCGGTATCTTACGAATAAATTCTTTAATATTGGCTTCCAGTTTGTCAGCCGTTGCGGGCTTGTCCCTATAGACATGAGCCTTAACGTAGCCCCACAAGAAATAGTCTAAAGGCCTTAAGTCACACGATCTAGGGGGCCAATTGACCGGCCACAAACGTGAAATAAACTGCTTATCGAACTCGACTCTCAATTGGGCCACTGTTTCGCGTGCTGTGTGGCATGTGGCACCGTCTTGTTGAAACCACATGTCAGTCAACTCTAGCTCTTCCACTGTTCCGACGACTCCACCGGCCTATAATCCTGCATTGACGTTCTTGCAATGCTTCTGGTTGCACTCCACACCAAATACGGCAATTTTGCTTGTTCACGTATCCATTCAACCGGAAATGAGCTGACCATAAAATGGAAGAAGTGAGCGATGCACTTTCTTAACCGAGCATGAATCTTGATAATAAAATTCAATAATCTGCGTTGTTTGTTTTTAAGTCGATTCATGGTTATGTTATAGAACAAACTGAACATGTTTGACAGTAACATATTACACGAAAATAGCTGAGCCGCCTAAAACAATATTGCTAAAAGGAAAGTTGCTTAAAAATCACCTGATTTAAAAACCTATCAACCACTATATAGTAAAACTACCGATGTACAACTTCTTTTAATTCAATACAAGGCTTAGAATTAGAGTTTTTATGGGTTTTTGCCTTTCCCAAGAAAGCAAGAAACTTTTCTTATTTTCCCAGGATCCCAGCCTATGAAAGTAATAATTTAGTAATTTAGTAATTTGTATGTTTTGTAAGTAATGATCTTTTCATTTAAAAAGATAAAAAAGTTTACTTAAACACTGAACCAATATTCATAAAAAATAAATTGTATTTCAAAATCTATTTTAAGAAAATTTTGTATGAAAAATTTTAAATAAAATACTTTTTAAACTCATTTTAAATTTTATAAATATTGGGTTTAAATATGTACTACAAAACAGAGAAATTGTTTATATGAATATAAATAACTTGTCCTATGTTCGTAATTTAATAACTCGAGAATCGAAAATCTTATTTTCATAGTAGGAGCAATGAATAACATGAATTATTTAAAGATACTAAAATATAATTTTGCGTAACACCCTTCAACGTCAAATTTAAGCGGCGGTTATTGTTTGTTTCTGGACAATAACCCGAAACATTCTTCCATGATAGTAAAATAATAAATTCTAAACACTGTAAAAAAGTGCTGTTACATTCTCTACAGAACTCTGACCTTAATTCTATGAAGAATTTGTGGGTGTATATCTGAGATTGCGAAAACCCAGATTTAAAAAAAAAAATCCCATCGGGATTAATTGGATTTTTTTGGTGTTATTGGATTTTATATCACCTTCCTAATTTCGCGCAATTCGACATTATTTTTTATATGTTAGTAAAATTACGTTGTTTTAGTATTTATATTGCAATTTTGCACTACTGGTCGGATCAAGGAAGCGTTGTGTACTATGGGCTGCTGAAGCAGACTGTAAATACTTGGTTTGAATCGTACATTATGAGAAAAACGGCCGAAATACAAAGACAAATGATGACATGATTAAGTTATCTTTTGCATGACAATGCTCGGCCTCATGTCGCAAAAGTTGTCAAGCCATTGTCAGAAACGCTCAAATGCCGCGCGCACTGTATTCATCGAACATTGGTCCCTCTGACTATTGGCTGTTCTCGGATACAACATCTTTCAGCATATCATCGAATCACTTCTTTTCAAGAAATATAAAAGCGTCTTCAATGTTGGATCGCCTCAAAAGAGACGGGATTCGGAAATTGGCTTAGAGGTGGAAAACAGGTGTAAGCACTGATTTCATTCATTTTTATTTTGATAAATTTGTTAATTCATTATATTTTTTTAGCTCAAAAAAGGACCGAATTAATTTGTATATTATATTTAATATACGTATATTATATTTAATTTTGCTGAAAATAATCTACGAAACGTGGGTTTTTTAAATATATTCTATCCTAATAAGAAAATGTTAATATCTTTACGAATTGATGGTAGATGTTAGATGTAAAAAGGCCTTTCTCTAAATTTAAAATGTTTTTATTTTTAAAATAAGCGCAAATCAGCCAAAAATTAACTCTGCGAAGAGTCCTTGCTAAAAATTAGATCTAGCAAGGAAACACAGCAACTTGAATAAAGCTGTTAAAAGCAGTGCCCGCAGCGATAAAAGGGATGGTGTGGCGAGAGAGGCACAAGTCGCAGTTGAAACCCATCGCATAAGAGACCTATAATGCGTAACAAAAAAGTTTGTCAATAGAATTGTGAGTCAATGCCCGATTATGTAAATCGCATTATAATGAAGTTACTAAAGTTTAAGAATGCTGGGTTGAATACTGACGATGAGTTGACGTTAATGCTGGCTGGCCTGCCAGATGAATTTCGAGCATTGGTGTTAGCAGTAAAGAATTTTGCTAGTGACTTAACCGTCACTTTATTGTTGCAAAATGTAAAATTTTATGTAAAAGATTAAAACAATGTCTTATACTCAATGCCTTATACTCATCATGAAAAAACAATATGAAATTACGTTGTCAAGCATAAAAGAAAGTTGGGCACTTTAGCAAATTTTGCCCAAATAGAAAAAAGAAAAAACAAAATGGTAATTTCAAAGAAAATAAATGAAAACGATAGTATTACCGACATAGATAGATATATAGATTCAGGCGAAAATTCTTATTTGGCAAAAAACCCTGGAATTTATTTAATAAAATGAAAAGGTAATTCTCGAAAACAGCAGCACAATACCAATTAGATATACCGGTAACGTGAAAATGTCGTTGAATTCAAAAACGAATAACAACAAGAAGAGCAATATAATTGAAAAAAATTTTGATTACGCTCCAGATATGGAAAGGACTATTGCAAAATTTTTAATAAAAATATTTAAATAGTTGCCAGTGCAGTAAATAATGTGTATCACCTAATTTTCAATTCAACGGAAATGCCTAGACGTAATGAACGTATAATGGCTGCAGTAAACTGCAAACTCTGGCATCGTAAACTGGGACAATTTGTGTGCAGTGAAAAATGCTTTTGATGACATAAGCTGACGAAAAGTCAGTGGACAGTTTGTGTTAAGGGCAAACAAAGCAGACCGGCGTTTAAAGATGTTGGAAGGCGTTTAGAATCCGTTCCAATAAATGTCAGTTCGTTTTCGGAAGCACGTTATGTATTGACTTTTGCTTGCGGTTGTTCACATAAGGTATTTGCAATTCCAATTAGACAAAAAATCCGAAGTCTTGAGCAAATTCAAAATGTTTAAAGAATTTTCTGAAAAACAGTGTAGGCTAAATGTCAAATATAACAATATTGCGCGATATGTATTTTGTACCAGTAGAAATGACAGTATATTACATTATTCTAGACAAATTTATAGTATCACGTTTGATAATTTATTGAAGTGCCGAGTACTACAATTCTTACATATAATTATTTATAAACAGCAACCACCCTATTTGTATCGAAAAATAACATTTTCTAGATCTAATAGAGGAAAAAGGATTAATTGTATTAAATATACCAATGCTGCCCCTGAGCAGTACTTTTTCATAAACTCTATTCGCCTTTGGAGCCAACTACCCTCTCAATTACAAATAATATCCAATGCAAGCCATTTTAAAACTGCCATATTTAAGCATATTTCGTAGTTATGTATTTGTCTTAATGGTTACTTTTTAAACAAAATTTTGTATTATATAGTTATACCTTTTTTTCAAATTCATTACAAAAGTGAGCCAATGTAAGTAAAATTTAAATCAACATTTGTACTTAAAAGTTCATTTATACTTTAAACGTATATCTTTATAAAAACTACACTACTACTATAAGTACATGTTTGAACGTAACATAAGGTACAAAAAAAGTATATCGATATATATATATATATATTCGTGAGATCAAACTGTTTTTAATAACAAATTATTTGGTATTTTAAAACTAAAACAGGAATTTTATGAACTTAACTAAATCACAAAGAAATGATAGTAAAGATGATTTGCCACTGTAAATCTATTTAACGATAAACAAGTAAATTCCATTAAAAAAATATATGAAAAGCTTGTAAATTTTACCAAATGAGAAATTGGTGTACCAATTTGCAATCAATGCAATGTAAACTTGTTGGCTACTTTGATCAAGCAAAAGGCTATAGATTATTTAACCCTTAGACGAAGAAAATAATTAGCAGCTGTGGTGTCGTATTTTTTGAAGCAGAAGACAAGGTAATCGGTATAAAAGGTTCAAAATTAAAATTTTCTTCGTTTGTTGTAATGTTTCTAGAGATGATAACGTTAAAAGTAGCAACATAGACAATTCTCAGGGGCAGTATTTGAAGAATTGCCATTTACTGCTACGATCAATGATTCTGATGGCAAATCTGACGTGATGAAGCTGAAATACATGCTGATACAAATATACTCGACGAAGATTAAATTGCGACGATCAGAGCAAATTTAAAACAGGCCAAATACATTTTATAATTTTTGAATTATTGAATTAGTATCGAGTGATCCTTCGACAGTAAAGGAGTCATTTTCTTCTCGGCAACCAGATCTATGGAAACATGAAACGAAGGAAGAATATAACTCGCTTATGCAGAATAAAACGTAGATTTTGACAAAATTGCCTACCGGAAAGAAAATAATATATATCTTCGAAATGGGTTTTCAAAACCAAAGTAGACGCAAATGTTGTTGCTGTTCGCTATAAGGCTCGACTTGTAGCTTAGAGGTTTAGTCAACAGAAAAGCAAAGAGAACCAAAGCGTAGAGTGCACATCTGGTATAAGCAAATTTTTTCTTTGCGGATTATATTATTGAAACCCGCCTTTCATGTTTGCTCTCTTAATTACACGAGAATAAAAGTATAATGTTACATTGCTTGCTCTCTTTATATTTAACCTCGCTCACGAAAGAAGAGACATCAAAAGAAAATAAATAGACCTCTCTTATGCTCAATAGTATTATCATGTATGTTTCTTATTTTTTGCTTGCTTCTCTCCTTTTTTATATTTATTTTAAATAAATTCAAAAAATTATATGAATAAAGAATACAGTGAAACAATACGACTATGCAAGTTAATGTAGGGCAAAAGCACATTTATTTTGTTACGGTGCAAACGAAAATATGTTAATTTACATCCAATATATATATATATATATATATATATATTATAATATTATTATAAGTAAATACAAATAATTCTTTTTTCAATTATATTAAAAGATTCTAAATAAATTTTTCTCTAAGAAAAAGGTATGAAAAGCGGTACCAAAAAAGTACCCCACCCAGAGACCACAGAAGCCCATTGTGAAGTCTCTTAGAAATAAGTTTATAAAATTATAACTTTGTGTGTATTTATTTTTGTTATATTAAATTTTATAAAAAAAATACAAGAGTTAAATTAATTAGAATATTACAAAAAATACTTAAGTTAACATTTTATTTTTGTACATTTATCAAGTATACATGTACATAATTTTATTTTTTTATACAAATTTAATTTCAAATTTTGTTTTTTGACATTTAATATATTAAAAAAAAAAAAAATAAAATTTTAACTTAGGTTGAATAGAAAAATTTAGTGATAATATTAAAACTATTATTGAAAATAAAATATTGAGTTATTCTTTTGAAAGAATTCTTACTTTCCTATGTTTAGAATTCCTTTTTCCACAGACCAAACGCAATGCTTTTTAAAAAGTACTATTGAAAGAAAGTCTAATATCTCTACCCTCTGGCAAAGACAATTATTACCCAACCATTCTGGAGTTAGCCGTTTACACTACTTAATAATAAAAGATTTTATATCAACTCTGTACAGCTCATACTTAGAAATTTTGTGGAATATAATATGTAATATGATTTTTGCAGGCAACTAAATTTCCAAAATCCTGGTAATATTAAAGAATATAAAAAGTTCGTTTGGTGCTGTATTTCTTCAACTTTTTTAAATTCTCAACAACACTTTTTACATTACGTATCCAACGAATTATCTTATTGAGATTACTTCGACGTTTAGAAAAGAAGATTGATAACGTCTTCCAAAACATAATCTGTATAATATGTTTGTCGAACTTAACTTCGCATGTTTCGCTGGGATTTTATTCGTAATGTTCAGTTTATGTTTTTACTTCTTCAAAATCCGTATCAAATTTTCATTGTCTCATCTCGGTTCAATTTACAGTTACTGGACCAGCTTGACCGAACAGTTTTGGAGACCATAAGTTTTGCTAAAATATTATTAAGTTTGGTTACAGAAGGGTTGTTATTATTACCGCCATTTTGTCGTAATACTGAAAAATAATATTTTCCAATTTGTCCTGATTAAGAGCATTTGTCGTAATAAAGTAGACATCACTTCCTTCCTTTAACAAAATGAATGAGTTTATGGTTCCCACTTAAAAAAGGTGCATTTCTTTCATCGACAAACTCGACTCTGTCCAAGTATTCTAGGAATGTTTGTATTAATCTATTACGGCAACTGTTCTACTAAAAACTTATATTGTCAATTTGACTGCATTTTAACAAAGAAATTGGCAAAAATTTGTTACCGTGGATACTTGTTAGATATTGCATTTATATCCATCTCTTCCAGTTCTCTGTTCATACGAACAAAAAAATTACAACTCTGCTTTGTGGTATTTTGGTATATGTCAAGTTGGCAGTACTGCCATATCGAATACCTTTACGTTACACTTGAATTAGCCGGTATGGAAACAGAAAATGGTCGCTATTTTCTAAACCTTCTAAAATGCAGACAATTAGGTATATAAAGGGCTGTTTTACCTACATGTCAGTACTTATCATTTGACTATAGTAAGATAAAGACGTGTTAAAGCGGAAACAAAAGTGCTGTATAGTGAATATTAAGTTGTTGTAAACTGTATAAAAGTGTGTAGTAAATAAAAAATAACAGTAAAACAAGGAAATAAAAACGGTATTTATTTTATTTTAAACGAACTCAAACGCTTTAGAAAAGGTTAAAAGGTTACATTTAGTGTCAGAAGTGGGATTGCGTATAAAAAACAATAAATAAAATTTACAAAAAATAAATTAAATTCCAAGAATTAGAAGTGGACAGACTCAAACACGAGTTAACTAAATTGGAGCTCTCAACAACTGGTAATAAGACCGAATTTAAAAACGTCTGTTAGAGGAATTTCAGAGACGTGGTATAGACATAGATACTTATGAATTTGATGATGAAAATGATCCTGAGATAAGTGCCTCTGCAACCACAAGCAACTTGGACATCAAGTCCAGCTGCAGAAACAACTACAGCGAATTAATGGATTTGTACCGTACGCAAAAGGCTAATGAATCATTGCAAGCCTCTTCAATGGAGGTCGAGAGAATGGTGCAGCTTAGTCATCGAAGGGAGACCCACCCATTAGTAGAGCAAATTAAGACCGAAGCATTCATCAGTGGTATAAGGCACCCCGATATTAAGTATGCGATATGTGCTGCTCATAAGGCAACCCTTGTAGAGACCGTAGCATTCGCACTGGCACAGGAAACCGCTCGACAGATAACCAAGCCACAGGTACATAAAGTGTATAGCACGGAAACCGCAAATACCAAAGAAGATTTCAGTACAGCTATCGAAGATGTGGTAGTGCGACTTTTGGCCGAAAAAGAGCAAAGGGCAAAAAGGAAGTGCCAAAACTGTGGCAAGAGAGGTCATTTTCAAAGGCATTGTAGAGCACCGCTCCGAAGTGCAAGATATGCGTCAGCAATGAGATATGACAAATGGAAAAACACTAGCTGTAGAAAGCCCGAAGAATTTAGTAACAAGCGCATTACTTAGGTGTATACGACAAAGTACAAATAAATGAACAAATAAATGAAAATGAACGCAGTAATATAAATGAGGGTGGCCATAATGGCGATGGTCATCATAAAGGCTGTGAAGCTTATTACAGGAATGGAAAGAGTAAAAACGAAAGTAAGATAGCCGCTGATAAAACAGGTGATATGGCCGAAGAGACCATTATCAATATCAGACGATTATGTCTGGAAGTTAACTAGGACTGGTCAACGGCTCAGAGGAAAGACCCTGTACTGGCGAGGATAATAGCGGCTATGGAAAAAGACAGACGGCCTACTAGTAAAGAAATATCAGCAGATAGCCTCTAATAAAGGCTTATTGGGCTCAATGGGATAGTTTAAAGCTGATAGATGGGTGTTTATACCGAAGCTGGAAAAGTGCAGACAGCAATACAACTTCCAATCTAATAGTGATTCCTTCCTCAAAAATGAATGAAATTTTAAATCAGTCTCGTAAGGAACATAGCGAAGGGCATTTTAGCGTGTCGAAGACAGTTGAAAAATTAAAACAGCGTTACTATTGGGTTGGATGCAAGCAAGCCGCCGCCGGATGGATAGCAAACTGCACTAAATGCATTGCGGCTGAAAATGCAGTCAGAACAAGTCAGAATCATCTGCAGAAATATAAATCGAGAGCTCTAGTCGGTAATGCGAAGCAAAAAGATAGTCCCAAAAAACTTCATGAAACGATGTATACACGGCTAGTAATGGACCGTGATAGATTGAAAGCGAGGTATGATCGAGCAGCAGGTGCTAATGTCTTCCATGAGGGACAACTGGTTCTACTCTACAACCCACAGCGTAAGAAAGGACTATCTACAATGCTGCAAACTAACTGGGATGGACCTTACAAAGTAATCAAAAGGTTAAATGATGTGGTATACAGAATACAGAAGAACAATAGCCCACGATCAAAAATGAAAGTGGTACATTCAAAACGACTTGCAAGCTATGAGAAGAAAAATAATGAGCCTATTCGGAACGAACAGGCTTAAGCGGGAGGCAGTGTTACGAACAAAAAAAATACAACTCTGCTTTGTGGTATTTTGGTATATGTCAAGTTGGCAGTACTGCCATATCGAATACCTTTACGTTACACTTGAATTAGTGGGTATGGAAACAGAAAATGGTCGATATTTCCTGAACCTTCTAAAATGCAGACAATTAGGTATATAGAGGGCTCTTTTACCTACATGTCAGTAGTTGTCATTTGGCTGTCGTAAAATAAAGACGTTTTAAACCGGAAATAAAAGTGCTGTATAGTGAATATTAAGTTGTTTTAAACTGTATAAAAGTTATTGTGTAGTAAATAAAAGATAACAGTAAAACAAGAAAATAGAAACGGTATTTATATTATTTTAAACGCAATTTAAACGAACTCAAACGTTTTAAAAAGGTTAAGACGTAACAATACATACAGAACAAATTTTGTCAATTAATTTCCAAAAACTCCTTTCCAAAGATATCCCAAAATTAGAGAAGCATTTTCTGTGTGTTACGCTCTGATCACACATGAGGGCACAAATTTGTATACTAGTGCTTTCTAAAATTCCATTGAAAAATGCGTACCTGGTTATAAATGTTATATATTTCAACTGACATTTTTGAAAAACGTATTTGCAAAATACCTGAAGTGCTTTTTTATTATATGTTTCATTTGAAAAAAATAACGAACCTGCTTAAAATGTAGTTACATTTTAATTTTTTTAAACCTTTTTAAGAAATACGTGAAATGTAATTTTTATTGGCTTTTCCATTAAAAGATGCATACCTAGTTCAGAATGCTACATTTTTTTAAGGAAATTTATTTAAATCAAATTATAAAAAAAAAATGAAATGCTATTTGTTTGATTTTCCATTAAAAACTATATTTGCGAAGGCCATATTCAATTCGGTGCTCATCTATATATATTTATCCGAAAAAAAAAAAAATAAAACAAATTAAACTATACAAAGCAGAAAGGTCGTGCTCTATTTCTTCTTGTTTGCTACGAATATTTACAATGTTATAAAAGGCAATTTTTGCAAAAATATCTAAAATGTTAAACTAAACAATTGAAAAAATACGATGCAAACAAATTTTTTTCCCAACACACATACAATTTACATATTTTAAGTGACATGTATAGATACATCCATACATACATTTATTTATATATTGTTATTATGCTCTTTTCTCTTTATCTTTTGATGAAAGTTTTCTTAATTATTTTTGGTTGTGTTTACTTTCCCTTTTATGTTCCTCCCACCTCCTCATGAAAAATAAAGAAGAAATATTTTAAGTTTTGTATAACATTCACATTCTATATATTATATATTTTTTGCTACAACGAAACCCACGCGCCAGTAGTCAGATACACTTGGATTCTTGCTTGCTGTAAAATATGATTTACTTATAGATCAAATGGTTGCACTGATAGCATTTTGCAAGAAGAAATCTTCATCACACAACCGATTATCTTTGGTGTTTGATTTGGTCTAGTCTATAAGCTGAATCAGTCGCTTTATGGCTTAAAACAATCAAGTCGAGTCTGAAATGAAGAGCTGAATAATGAATTTTGGTCTCAAACGCAGCTATGTAGACCAATACATATACATATTTCCATAAGAGGAAGTAAAATTCTCATAGTGGCAATGTACTTCGATAACGTCTTAATATTTGCAAGCGAAATGAAGCTTATCAATAATGTCAAACAAGCGTAGTCTGCAGAGTTTAAGTAAAGGATCAATCTTAGGTATAACTGAATAGAAGGCGCGATCAATAGACATTGATTAGAGAATATACATAAGTGATGTCCTAGCTCGTAGGGATCAATGTAATGCAATTTCTACACCAATCGATTTGAATCAGAAGTTGTCTACTTAGATATGTCCAACATGCGACGCTGAGAAGCATGTTATGAAAGATATTCCATACAGAGAAGCAGTTGGTTGCTTACTATTTGTTGCACAGATAACCAAATCCGACATTTGCTTTGCTGTAATTATGCTAAGCAGATTCTCTGAAAATCCAGGGAAAGTCCATTGAAGTGCAGTAAAACGAGTTATGAGGTATTTAAAAGGCACTATTGACAAAGGTTTGGTGAACAATGGTAAGTCTATTGAAATCATCGGTTTCTGTGATACTGAATGGTCCAGCGACATAAGCAACAGACGATCCACAATATTTTTTCATCTAGGTTCTGCACTTTCTTGGGGCACGCGACGTTAACGTACAATCGCATTATCGTCTACTGAAGCGGAATTTATGTCAATAATTGCAGCATTTCAGTTGGAAGAATGATACAAATACGTGACAGCATATGCAATTGTGAGGAACACATGCTAAGAATGGACATACCTACACACACTCAAACATTAACGGAAGTAGTGAAAACAATAAAAGAACTGAAGAAAAACAAAGCTCCAGGAGCAGACAACATCTCACCAGAAATGTTAAAGTCCGATCCGCAAGTAAGCGCTCAGCTACTTATGCCACTGATAAAAAGATTCTGGGAAACTGAGTAACCGCCACAGGAACTGAAAGGGGGTATTATCGTAAAATTCCGGAAAAATGGTGATTTAACGGATTGTGCGAACTGGAAAGAAATAACTCTGCCAAGTATGGGCAATAAAATAATAGCACACAGTGTAGCAAGCCGTTTCACAAGTGTATTGGAACCTGACCGCAGTCCATAGCAATCTGTATTCCGTCTTCACAAATCATACATAGGCCACACTAATAGCCTTAGAGTAGTTGTAGAACAGTCTATTTTATAGATTTTGAGAAGGCCTTCGATACTCTCAACCCGGGACCTTTTGGAAGGCGCTGGAATGCAAAAAAAGTTAACCAAAAAACCTATTCTTTTTAATGATAAAAGTCAAACCCTATTCCTTTTTCACTATATAAAAAGATTTTCTTGACAAACTGTATGTAAGTCTTCTAAGCCATAAGTACAGCGACATGGTAAAGAAAATCAAACTGCTGGAAGCATACATATACAGCAAAAGCCGGTCTAAAGATTAACTGCGCGAAGAAAGCAATAACAGACCTATTAAAGTTAAAGGAACATGAAGAGTATATAACAAGTGCTAAAAATTTGTTACGCCATGACATGTATTCGCAATTGAACTACGACCTTATTCCATTACTTGCCTCAACTTTCTCGTCCAGAATGACTTATCCACTCATAAAAGCACGAGACGGCATGCTGATTTTAAGCGGAAGATCTATTAGCAACATCTCAACAACTTTATGCACAATCTGCAATTTATGTGAAGTTGAAAATTCTTACCACTTTATAGTCGTGTGTCCCATATACAATGAAATTAGAAGGAATTGCTTCGGTGAAAGCTATCTTTGTATGAACGATGAATTAAGCATATTAAATAGTGATAATTTTTTTCCTGTACTACTACATGTAAACTTGTTTAAATTACCGTAAATTAGTTATAAAGGGTCCGCCAAATAATTTTTTATTTTTTTTGAAAATGCTATAAAAAAAACTACTGAATATTTTCTCATATTTCTTTTTTTATTTGAAATACAATCCTTCCGGTTAATAATGGAAAATAATTTCATTCAAATGGCTACCTCAGCTGGCCATGCAGTAGCCTACACGATCGGTCCAATTTTTAAGCACATTATCGATTGTGTGCAGCTGTATTTCACCAATGGCTTCACGAATATTGTCCTTTAAAGCGTCAATTGTCTCTGGCTTGTTGGCGTAACACTTATCTTTGACGGCACCCCACAAATAATAGTCCAACGGTGCCAAATCGCAGCTACGAGGTGGCCAAACGACATCAGCTCTGCGGCTGATAATGCGATCTTCAAAAACAGGGCGCAAAACATCGAGTGTAGCTTCGGCTGTGTGGCACGTAGCGCCGCCCTGTTGAAACCAAATGTTGCTAATATCCTCCTCTTAAATTTTTATGAAAAAAAATTCGTTCAACATGGCCCGATAACGATAGCCACTGTAACGGCCACTCCTTGCTCATTTTCGAAGAAAAATGGCCCAATTATGCGTGCGGGTTTTCTGAGCCCCAAATGCGACAATTTTGCTTGTTTACATACCCGACAAGATCAAAATGAGCTTCATCTGAAAAGATGATTTTTTGGCAAAATCGGCATCTTCTGTAAGTCGATCGCAGGCCCACTTAGCGAAGCGTATATACAACCATATGCGTTCAGCGGAAAGATAAAACTAATTATCTGTCAAATCAGACATGAGCTACATAAGTGTTACCATTCACGAAATAAGCACTAGTTGAAAAAAAACGTTAGATGGCGAACCCTATAAATGAATTTTCTATCAAATTTTTCAATATTAATATTTCCATAATATTTTCTAATAATTTTATTAATTTTTGTGCTATATAGTAAAATTAAATGAAATGAAAATAGTAGAGTGCCAATATAGCTCACAAAAAAATTTTATGCCAAATTTAAATGTACATATATTGTGTATTATGAATTTTCATAATTGAAAATTTACTTATTGTATATCTCCTATATATGTATCTATTAAATAAATAAATAAAAAATTAACTGCGCGAAGACCTAATCGATGCGAATAAACGTAAATCATAGCCATCTTTCTTTCAACGGCTCGCTAGTCACTAGTCAGTTGCTTCCGTTATCAAGGAAGCATCATTGACACAAAAGTGTGTTTCTCTGCTGACATTGCCAACCGTACTTGCAGCGTCAAACTCACATTTGGGTTCCTGAATCCCATATGTAATTCTGCTCAAATAATAACAGACTAAATACCAATTAACTCGAATGTAAAATCAACTATGCTGTATGGATACGAAACGTGGAACACATGCTCACGTG
The DNA here is from genome assembly GCA_023159175.1 of Wohlfahrtia magnifica. Classification (NCBI taxonomy): domain Eukaryota; kingdom Metazoa; phylum Arthropoda; class Insecta; order Diptera; family Sarcophagidae; genus Wohlfahrtia; species Wohlfahrtia magnifica. Next base: position 92,381 of record JAKWBJ010000369.1, on the reverse strand, counting down.
ATATCAACGAAATTCATGTCTTCATTAACAGATTCTTGAGAAGAATAGTAAGAATTTTTCGGCCGAGAACAATATCCAACGTAGGTCTGAGGTCAGTGACAAAGCAAATGTCTATAGCAACAGAAATCCTTTAACACAAATGGAACTGGATTGGTCATAAGCTGCCGGAATCCCAAGATGATCTGACACGAATAGTGCTAGACTGGAACCTACAAGATAGCCGTAGAAGGGGAAGGACTGTCCATACTTGGAGAATACAATTTGATGCCGAAATCACAACAAAAACGAAAACATAGAATGAGATTAGCCCTCTCATGCACCAAACTTTGTTAGGGCAGCTATATTTTTTTTTGCTTTGTTTCCGACTACATTGGGGTCAAATAAGATAAAAACTAACAAAAGTTCAACTTACATTCGGATCGAAGTTTTTAGAAAATGCGCACATACAACATGGCGCATAAACGGAGTAAATAGATCAAGTTTTTCATTAGAAGAAAATTATAGATTTATATATTTTTTTAATATTATTTTTTGTATTCTAAAGTATTTCAAGGGGCTTATACATCTACGAGTACACCGTCTTTCATAGGGTTATTCCATTATTATTATTATCCTTCTGACCAGGCACTATTGCAGGACACTGCGAGCCATAGGATCTATTGTAACCTCCCCGGTCTATAGTTTGTTCAACAGATCTACTGCTTCCCTAGTGGACATCAACAGATCTGAAACCGTAATGGTCGATATGTCACCCAGTGAGACCCTATGTTTACCTAAACAACAACACAGGATTGTTCCATAGGTTTCTCCATTTTAAGAGTTTTAGGTCCTTTTTTTGAAACTCCACCTTAATTCTAGAATCCTCAGAAAACGTAATAACTATTTTCTCTAGCTCTAAGCCTTGATTTCTGTATTTCTCTGGGCACCTCAACACTCATTAAAAACATCAAAAATGATCGCTTCGTTAGGAGGAATCTTTATCAATGGTATTTCAGGTTCTGCTTCAATAGAATCTCTCGAATCAAACTCAAGAATTTGTTCCATTTCTCTTGTTAATGTTAATGTTTTTTAGAGCCAAAATTCACCGCGCCCGAAAATAATTTTTTTGTAGCCAAATAAGTTACCACAATAAATTGACGCTGCGAATAAGGCCAGTAATCATATTTGGTCAGAGGAAAAATACCTCCTTCGGAGTCAGCACTGCATCCCACAGGAACCTAATTTTCTGAGCCGATATAGCTGGACACTTACACAGTACATGTTCAGATGTTTCAACACGTCATAAAAAACCAATCATCCTCAACATATCCCAAAAACTGATGGTATCTAAGACCACGGCGTCCAGTAAATAGACCCGTTAGTACCCTGATATCGCCCTTATTGATAGTCTCCTGAATCTACTGAGAGAAAGCTTCCATTTCACTCGCTGTTAAGCGCTTTTGTCGTTTCATAGTTGACAAAAAAGTAATTAAAGAGAGATATGTAAATTGCAATACAAAATATTAAAGGAAATACACCGTTCCTGCGCCATGTTGTATACATACAATAGTTAAATTATAGTCCCAAAAAAATCGTCTGGTTAAAATGTTCATAATTTTTTGTTGTCTTTCACTATTGTATCTGGAAAATAATTTTCACTGAATTATCGTAAGATTTTCTAAAAAAGTTAGGCACTTATTTTTTCACAAAATAAATATTGAAGAAATCAGTAGACTTAACCGATTGAAAATTACAATAAGAAACACAAAAATGTTTTACTTCAGCTAAATTAGAAGAAAAACTAATCTTAATGCATAGAATTTCATTTTATATTACTTCGTTCAAAAGTAGAATATCGTTAGACATGAGAAATGTGCTTTCAAATAGTGATGTTGTACACAAACAACAAATGCATGAAAGGGTTAAAATGTTAGCTCTAGACAGACATGATTGGAATTTATATGTTACGGCCCTATGTTCCACAATGGAACGGAAGGCATAAATATTTGTATATATTTTAAAATAAAAATAAGACTTAATTCATATTAATGAACAATTTAATCCAAATAAATGCTATAAATATCCTTTAATGCACATTTTCATAACTATTGTTGATCATAAATCATTTTTCGCATGTAAACAAAAAATTTGTTACAATTTTAAACCCGAATATTCCTTTTACTTATAAAATTCCTTAATTTTCAAAAAATGAAATACCTTTCAAGTTTTTAGTTTATGGGATTAATATAAAAGTTAGAAAAACAATGTAACAAATTTTTTGGACAATTTTTAAATTTTTTTTGACAATTTTTTACATCTCCCAATTGCCTTCTTTGCAACTATCCGAAGGCTAACCAAAATGTCCCGAGTAACTACTCGGAACCCTAATATTTCTCCGTCTCAATACTAGACAGAATTCATCGTAACGAAAATATTTTTATATAAAAGGGTAAATAGATTTGCAAAACGGTTCCTTTTCTGGAAAGCAATTTTCAATTGTGAGCAATTTACGAAGCCATTTGACGTGAAGGGAACACTGAGCTTTGAAATGTACGGAAGAGAGACCTTAGAAAAACGTTTGTTGCGTTTGTAAAAACTTTACTCTATGCCGTTAATATTCTGGCCAGAATCCATCACTCCTACTAAACAGTAGGAGCGTTCATAAAAAAATAACGTAAGATTTGTTTAAACAGAGTAATCCATCAAACTGCCTCGAACTTTATCCGATGGAACAGTTTTGGACTAACGTAAAATTAAGACTCGAAAAATGCCAAATAAAGCCCAAGCTGCAAGATACTTGTACTTCAAGAAGAATAAGGTAGTGTAAAAATTGATTTAAAAAAAATTTCCAAATGATATACTGAGATATACAATACTTTTTTGAATGACTAAAATCTTTAGAGAAATACCATTAGTTTGATTTTTACTACAATATTTTATGTTAATAAGATATTAAAAAATAAATATGTAAAAAAATTTTCGTTTGCTTTAATTTTTTTTTTTTTTTTTTTTTGTGCTTTAGATACAAAATAACAGCAAAGAGCGGAATAAATAAAAGAGTGTACTGCTGGATTCACCCATTTTGTCCTTACAAAATACTATTCGAACAAATTTTTATTATTGAAAGTTTTCTGCAGTACGATTTACCCATTTCAAAAAATTTATTCGGAAAATTGAAGATGCCATATGAAATTATATTTTGCAGGACTTTAAAATCAAATTATATTTACAGTCAAATTTATATATTTATCCTTGAAAAAAAAGGTTTCGAAGATTCAATTAAAGTTATAAAATTTTCGCTTTCTATAAGCTTTCGTTAACAGAAACAGTGTCGATTCTTCGGTGATTCGACGAAGAGTAACCTTCTAGGGTTAAATTTGCATTATTTTTACCTACTTAATACATATTCATAAAAAAATCTAGTAATTTGTACTTTAAAACAAACATGTAAAGAATAAAAGGTTTGGTCTAAAATAAATCCAAGTCTTTTTTATTTTCAAATTTGTTCTCATTATATACTATTTTTACAAATCAAGGTTAGTCTTTCTAACTTATTCTATTTTATGTTGACACTATATTTGTCTTTCTTGGTACTATGACAATAGTAAAGGATCATATTACTCGACCAATCATAATGCATTGCACTTCAATGCACTCAATTTAATAAGACTCTCAAATGTGTGTCACTCAATTATTATTATGATTGATCAGCATATGTTATTGTTATGTTTAATAATTTACATATGTGTATGGATTGTACACATGTAAGGTACACTACAAAAATGTGTGTATATAGGGTAAGCAATTCAAGGACTCGATAATACCTCAATTACACCGTTCTTCTCCATTTCATTGACTAGCTCCTTAACCCCGTTACGGTCTTGCTTCGCCGGAATTAATTTCATGTTTAACTATAGCTGTTCTACTTTTACTTTTATCTTTCGCGATGAAAACGCAGACATGCTTCTTTAGAAATTTTTGGCTCTATTTCATGTAGTAGCTGCTAATCCTGCTATCCATATACATTTTTGCCAAATAGCTGCTGATCCTTGACTGATATAGTGGCAGGTTCCGGCAATTTTTCTCTATTTATAACTACCTCTACTAGAGTACCTCGGAATCTTCGCAAATGAATTTTTCGTGGCTTTGACTGTGTCAATTCATTATTAATTGGATTAAATTAGGGCTTTCGCTGATAACAAGTCCATCTTAATTTCTGCTGGATCCACTACCCACAAGCAGTTCTCCTCATAATCTCTATCCATTTTGTCGTCTGAAAGCACCTTTTCTTCTAGCGTGCACTTGATTCTCGTATCCTATATCCAAAGATATATCTGTGTACATTATGCCAGTTCATCAACTACTGCCCCATATTTAAGTTGATGCCATGAAGTATCATAAAATCGGCACCAATAATGACATCATCTACAATAATAAAAACATAGCTCACACTGATGTTGGATATAGCCATCTTAACCTATATTTATCCATATACGGTGGCAGATTCCTCAGAAGCTGTTCGTAGTCTGATATTGTTGAGTTTCTCACACTACATAGGGTCTAATTATTGACTGCGTCGCTTCGGCTTCTTTTTTATTTTTTAGATGGAGTAGTATGGAGGGAGGTGGAATTCTTTTTATTAAACATACGAAACCACAATCTAACTTTTTTTCGTCATGTTCTCTGCTGGGGCTCGAACTTGGGCTGCTTTTGTTGTTATGCGTGCGCTCTAATTACTTCACCACGCTATTTCCATCTGTTGCATATTTTTTTAATTTTGAAAAAAGAATAATGAGTTGTTTTGGCGAAATTGTAAGTGATGAAAAATTTAACATACATTAGATAGGTGCTATTGTCATATAAGTTTTTATATAAAAAAGTGAAATGTTTCACCTTAAATGCAGTTTTTTTTTATTAATATAAAATGAAGGAAACAAAACATTTTTAGAAATACATAAGTTCATGTGCCAAAAGCGATTTTTTCAAATATTTGGAATTTTTGTTCAAAATAAAATAACAATTTTATTAGATATAGTTTCACAATTTTCCCCATTATTTAAAAAAAAGTGTTAAAAAGAAAATTGATAATATATCGAAATGAGTTGATTTGAGGTGTGTCTAGAAGACCTAAAATTATCCTGACTGGGTAAAAATATCTGTTTTTAAAAGTTATTTTGACTACAAAAATCTTGTGGAATTGTCTTATGTCGAGATAAGTGGTATTCTCAAACGTCCACAGATATATTTATTGATTTAATTATTTGTCAAAATTTGCACTTTTAAAAACCAAATAAGTTAACAATCATAAACAGCCCTATTGTTTACGACGTTGTCGCCGGCGTCGTCAATTTTTAGCAGCTGTCAAATTTGGGCAACGACATCGTCAACTCGACACCAAATCAGTATTAATTTTGGCATGTGTGTTGACAACGCCATATTATCGATAATTTCAAATAAAAAAATATCATCCCTATATACTTTGATTTTTAGTTTGAATTTTAAAATTAATTTTTTTAAATTTTTGTTGAAAAATGTTATTTATGTACGACCTCTAGTGAAAATAGTAGTGATGAAGAAAATAAAGAAATGCTAGTGCTTCAGAGAAAATTAATGAGGCAAAGATCAACCATTTTCAATTTGCCGGACAGCACGCAAGTAATAAAATTGTTTCCTACATATTTGTATTAAAGCGAACACTTTACTTTTGTTCATTTATATAGATTTATTGAATACTTTCGATTGAACAAAGCCGCATTTAAGGTAGTTTTAGAAAAAATTGAACCTTTAATGAAGAACCCAATTCGTTTAACAGCCATTTCCAACACTTTAAAGCTGGCAACAATATTGAGATTCTTGGCACAAGGCTCATATCAATCAAGTGTTAGAAATGATTTTAATCTTGGATTGTCACAGCCCTCAGTGTCTTTGATTTTAGAAGAAACGCTTGATGGTTTGGAAAAAGTAATTTGTCCCCTTTTCATTACATTTCAAATGACTGAGGAGGAGCAGGCTGAGTGTAAGCTGTATTTCTTTGAGAAGACGGGTTTCCCTGGCGTTATAGGTTGCGTAGATGGCTCGCATATAAAAGTTCTAGCTCCTAGTAAGGAAGAACAAAATATGTGTTTTAATAGAAAAGGATTTTTTAGTTTAAATGCAATGCTGGTAATATAGAAAATATATATTTATTTTTCAGAAATGTAAAGACTTATAATTTTCAGATCTGTGATCATAAGATGAGAATCAGGTATGTAGATTCTAGCTATGCAGGCTCTTCTCATGACTCCCTTATTAGGAAAGTTAGTCCGGTTAGACAAACGTTGAGAGAACGTTATGAAGCTGGTGTGAGAAATTGCTGGTTATTAGGTAAGAAAGCAAATCCTATATTTGCGTATACATGTTTATGTATGTATGTTTTTCCACAGGTGACGCTGGTTATCCTCTCGAACCTTATTTAATGACACCCTATCGGTCTGCTGAATTAAGAAGTCTTGAGGCAATTTTCAATAGTAAGCATGCAACCGCTAGAAATATAGTTGAGAGAACGATAGGTGTGCTTAAAAATCGTTTCCGTTGTTTACTTGGTGCTCGCCAGCTCCATTATAAGCCTAGTAAAACAACGAAAATCCTTAACGTTTGTGCTGCATTACATAAAATTTGTATTAAATACCATAGTCTCATTGAAAAATATTTATACCCCAAGAAATACAGAAAATGCCGACAATATTTTTGATACTAAGTCAGGATATTTGCCAAACAATGAAGCATCATTTTGCTTATAAAATACTAAATAAAACAAAACAATTCAACTCATTGAAGTTTAATCAAAAAAAATCAAATAAATAAAAAAAACAATTCAACTCATTTAATTTTAACTAAAAAGGCTCGCAGAACTACTATATAAAAATAAGGTACACATTTTGGTGCGCTAAAAATTTTGCACTATTAATTAACCGTATATTGGTTTTGAAGATCCTCTAATTCTTTTTTTTTAATTTCAATTTTTATTTCTTTTAATTTCATTTCTCTTTGAAAAAGTTGTTCTACTCTTTGGTATTGTTTTTCCATCATCTTAACTTTTTTATCTTCAACCTCACAAAGCTTTCTCTGGTAACGGCTGGTTTCTTTTAAAATGTTTTTTATTTCTGACAAGGTTTTTTGTTGGCTATCACATAGATTTCCTTGCCACTGGTTGTTGTCTTTCAAAACGGTTTTTAATTCGGATATGGTGTTGGAAAGTTTACGAAAAGCTTCTTCTTGTATGTCTTTCAAATAATTCTTTTCTTTTATCGTTAGTATTTTTCGTTTTCTTGTGTTAGAACTGGCTTCCTCTTGCGCGTGAATTATGGTTGCAGACGATGTTTGCATATTTTCTTCATTATCTAAAATTGTTACTTCAATGTTGGAAACATTTTGCGTAACTATTTCGTAAACAGAAACTTCAATGCCCTGTACATTACCTTCCGGACTCAACTGTTTTTTAAACTGCAAAAAATTTGCCGCAGCTTCTTCCAGAGGTAAGAGTGCTAACTGTTTAAATATACCACCGCCTGTAGCACTTCCGCCTTGTTGTGAGTAAGTTTTCTTTTTAGCTTAGATTTAAAATCTCTCCATACCTATAAACAAAAATTTAAAATGATATTTTTAACTATTCTTAAGACTTACCTTTTGGCAACCCTCACTATCTCTAATTGGCAATCCAAGAAAATTTCGTTGATATTTCCTCCCAATTTTCTTTAAAATTTTGCGGATTTGAACTCTATGAAACCCTTTTCTTAAACTGACGTTGTTTACCAGTTCAGCAATAAGGTTCTCAAATTGCTGCAAAGTTGTTATTTTTACTTTTTTTCCATAATTTTTAACAAATTTTAATTTTGTTTCCTGTTTTCTAACTCACTTTTAATATAGCGACGCTTTTAAATTTGTTGACAAAAACAAAGGCAATTCGAGTCAACGACGCTGTAAAGTCGTCTTTGTAAATACAAATTCTACGTCAAGAGTAATCGATTGTCGGCAATATTGCCAACGGTAATGAAATAAGAATATCGTTGGCGTCACATGCGACGCCGTTGACATTCATAATAGGGGTGAACTTAATTTTTTTCTGTTTTTACAAGTTATATAAGAATATAAAAATATTTTCTAACGTAACTTTTTTAAGTAAGTACAAATTATTTTAAGTTTTTAATTCAAACGGAATTGAGTTAAATAGTTGTAAACCATTATTAAATACAAGATTTTGATAAAAAATTTACTACTAAAGTTAATTCTGAAATCATTGTTATTACGCAGATAGTATGGTTGCACATCCGCCACGTATATCAACTGATTTCACAAATAATTGGGCACCATTTCATTCTTCATTTTATATATAAACAGCACATGCGACGCCGTTAACATTCATAATAGGGGCGAACTTAATATTTTCTGTTTTTACAAATTATATAAGAATATAAAAATATTTTCTAACGTAACTTTTTTAAATAAGTACAAATTATTTTCATTTTTTAATTCAAACGGAATTGAGTTAAATAGTTGTAAACCATTATTAAATACAAGATTTTGATATAATAATTAATATATAATATATAATATATAATATATAATATATAATATATAATATATAATATATAATATATAATATATAATATATAATATATAATATATAATATATAATATATAATATATAATATATAATATATAATATATAATATATAATATATAATATATAATATATAATATATAATATATAATATATAATATATAATATATAATATATAATATATAATATATAATATATAATATATAATATATAATATATAATATATAATATATAATATATAATATATAATATATAATATATAATATATAATATATAATATATAATATATAATATATAATATATAATATATAATATATAATATATAATATATAATATATAATATATAATATATAATATATAATATATAATATATAATATATAATATATAATATATAATATATAATATATAATATATAATATATAATATATAATATATAATATATAATATATAATATATAATATATAATATATAATATATAATATATAATATATAATATATAATATATAATATATAATATATAATATATAATATATAATATATAATATATAATATATAATATATAATATATAATATATAATATATAATATATAATATATAATATATAATATATAATATATAATATATAATATATAATATATAATATATAATATATAATATATAATATATAATATATAATATATAATATATAATATATAATATATAATATATAATATATAATATATAATATATAATATATAATATATAATATATAATATATAATATATAATATATAATATATAATATATAATATATAATATATAATATATAATATATAATATATAATATATAATATATAATATATAATATATAATATATAATATATAATATATAATATATAATATATAATATATAATATATAATATATAATATATAATATATAATATATAATATATAATATATAATATATAATATATAATATATAATATATAATATATAATATATAATATATAATATATAATATATAATATATAATATATAATATATAATATATAATATATAATATATAATATATAATATATAATATATAATATATAATATATAATATATAATATATAATATATAATATATAATATATAATATATAATATATAATATATAATATATAATATATAATATATAATATATAATATATAATATATAATATATAATATATAATATATAATATATAATATATAATATATAATATATAATATATAATATATAATATATAATATATAATATATAATATATAATATATAATATATAATATATAATATATAATATATAATATATAATATATAATATATAATATATAATATATAATATATAATATATAATATATAATATATAATATATAATATATAATATATAATATATAATATATAATATATAATATATAATATATAATATATAATATATAATATATAATATATAATATATAATATATAATATATAATATATAATATATAATATATAATATATAATATATAATATATAATATATAATATATAATATATAATATATAATATATAATATATAATATATAATATATAATATATAATATATAATATATAATATATAATATATAATATATAATATATAATATATAATATATAATATATAATATATAATATATAATATATAATATATAATATATAATATATAATATATAATATATAATATATAATATATAATATATAATATATAATATATAATATATAATATATAATATATAATATATAATATATAATATATAATATATAATATATAATATATAATATATAATATATAATATATAATATATAATATATAATATATAATATATAATATATAATATATAATATATAATATATAATATATAATATATAATATATAATATATAATATATAATATATAATATATAATATATAATATATAATATATAATATATAATATATAATATATAATATATAATATATAATATATAATATATAATATATAATATATAATATATAATATATAATATATAATATATAATATATAATATATAATATATAATATATAATATATAATATATAATATATAATATATAATATATAATATATAATATATAATATATAATATATAATATATAATATATATATGCATATATATTATATTTATATATAATATATTATATAAATATATATATATATATATATATATATATATATATATATATATATATATATATATATATATATATATATGTATGTATATATATATATAAATATGTATATATATAAATATATATATATATATATATATATATATATATATATATATATATATATATATATATATATATTATATATATAGGGCGGGTCGATTTAAAAATCGCCCATGTGACAAGGAAAATCGTATTATAGGGATCAAAATAAGAAACTTTGCCGAAAATGAACCTCTGAAATGAATTCTGATGGTCCATATTTAGACCCAAAACTCAAATTTTGAAAAATCACACTTTGACCCATTTAAAGTGCCCCAGTCGAGTCTAAATGTATGACCGACCACCACTATAATTGGAGAGCCGACCCACCCGTACTAGTGGCATACGCCCTGGAACCTCTCTGGGGGGTCCCCATACAAAAATTTCAAAAATCGCTATTTTTGACACTACGTGAAACAATCAGCGAAATGGCTGTTTGTTTTGTTTTGGATTTTTTTTTTATACAACTTAATAATGGAAGAAAAAACTAAAACAAATATTGTTTGAAATCTTTTTTGCTCTGAAGTCTGGGCAATTTCGCACGGCTCTCTGATGTTGTCGCCATAACAGCGTCTACGTTTTCAGGTATAACTCGTTTGGAAACCCTAGCAAGCAATTGAACATGACGTTCCGTTCCTTGTATATCTGCCGGAATGCTTAGATCATTAAACGTTGGATCATCTTGATTTAAATATTCTTTCAATGTATCGTACGGAATGCTTCGCGTGAATGGTAGCACAAATACGTTATTTATATTATTCAAATTGATCATTTCCGTGTAATTTGTGCAATGAAAGTTTCTATATGGTATTTTTATAAACTCTAAGTTCCGTTGGGTCTTCAACATCGGTTCGATAGCGTAGAATTTTCTTTATAGCACAGTCTCGCTTTTCTTTGCTATCATCAATCAACATTGATAGCAAGATACTTTCCGAATGCGCATAATGTGAATTATCTTTAATTATTTGATTGACAATATTGCTTAAAGGAGGTTGTAGAAACCGTGACTAACTAATGAACTTGAAAAATAATACACAACCGTAAACGACAGAGCTGTAATTCTTGATATTGAAGTACATTGGCACATAACCATTAATTATAAATTCAACCAGAATCCGTTAATTTGAGATTCAATATCTCCTCAGGATCTGCAATGTCTGTAGGCCGCATGACGCAAAACCTGGGTCTATTGGGAATTTGGTCTTTAGTAAACACAAAGTATCTAACGATAATTTAATGCAAAATTTTTTCCAGTTACAATAGTTTATAAACAAATGAAATACAATATTTTGAATTGCAATTTTTAAGACTTTTGTATTCCTTCCAACCCCTTTAATTACATTTTTTATATTTAGTCAGCTATGAAACGACAAAAGTGTTTAACAGCGAGGACGCTTTCTGTCAGTAGATCCAGAAGGCTATCAATAAGAGCTAGCTCAGGGTACTAACTATTCTATTTGCATCAGAACATGTACTGTGTGAGTGTCCAGCTATATCGGTTCAGCTATATCGGGCACAGAAAACCCGCACGCATACATTGAAAAGCCGATACACCCAAGACGAGTCACTGTTTGGTGCAGATTTTGGTCCAGAGGCATAATTGGCCATTTTTTTTCGAAAATGAGCAAGGAGTGGCCGTTACAGTCAATGGCTATCGTTATCGGGCCATGTTGAACCAATTTTTTTTCACAAAAATTGAAGAGGAGGATATTAGCAACATTTGGTTTCAAGGGGACGGCGCTACGTGCCACACAGCCGAAGCTACACTCGATTTTTTGCGCCCTGTTTTTGAAGATCGCATTATCAGCCGCAGAGCTGATGTCGTTTGGCCACCTCGGAGCTGCGACTTGACACCATTGGACTATTATTTGTGGAGTGTCGTCAAAGATAAGTGTTACGTCAACAAGCCAGAGACAATTTACGCTTTAAAGGATAATATTCGTGAAGCCATACAGCTGCACACAATCGATAATCTTAAAAATTGGACCGATCGTGTAGGCTACTGCATGGCCAGTCGAGGCAGCCATTTGAATGAAATAATTTTTCATTATTCACCGGAAGAATTGTACTTTCAAATAAAAAAAGAAATTTGAGAAAATATTCAGTAGTTTTTTTTTGTAGCATTTTCAAAAAAAAAAAAAAAAAAATTATTTGGCAGACCCTTTATGTGTACAACATTTTCTGAAAACTACGCTTCGAATGTAAGTTGAACTTTTGTTCGTTTTATATCTCATTTTACCATAAAGTAGTTGGAAACAAAATTAAAAAAATATAGCTGCCCTAACAAAGTTTGGTGCGTGAGTGGGTTAAAACTCACAATAAACGATTTTTGTTTTAGACATTCTTGTTAGCCAAGCATAATTTTTTTAAAGAAATACGATTTTTGTTTTGTTTCTTTGTCTTGATTCTGCCCAACGTTCGTTAAAGTAACAAAAAATCGCTTATGAAATCGCATATGTTTGTTCAGCGGACGTTGAAAGTCGGTGGATTTTTTAGGTGAATTCAAAAAATAGACTCTCAGGCTTCATTCGGTTCTAGTATGACAGCGGAGCAAGACGGAACAACCTTCGTTTTCCAATGAAAACTGCAAATGCTAAATTTCTTAAGGCGATTTTAATTTGCTCATATCTACTAGGCTACATAAGCAATCTTAATAAATTTTTCTTCAAATTAAAAAGGAGGTTATGTATTTCAATAAAAACGGAATTAAAATCTTACCAATTAAGACATCTTACATATATAAGCCATTAAGTTGCATGAAAATGTTCGTCAGTTTTCTTTTTACAATATTTAAATGACTTTTTCTAAGACAGCAATATTAAAAAAAATGATTTTTGCAAATAAATTATCACTACGCGTCGTAATAACTTCAAGAGAGAATATCATATCCACACATCCGGGATCAACACAATTTGCCGTTGGTGTGTTGCGTTCTGTTTTGTTATTTTTCCTCCCAACACTAGCAAAATAATAATTAAAAATACAAATAAGTATGGTAGAAAAAAAATTCGACAAAAAAATAAAAATTTTTACAGAAGAGCAAAGATAATTCTTACATGATTTCAAGTGCTCCTCGCTTAGACGAGACTATGGCCCGAAGGCAGTGACAAAACAGTAGTAAGTTTGCTACTTTTCAAGATATTTGGAATCGCTTTGAAGTAAATTTTCCAATGTTTAACAACTGTTATGAAGAACTTAATGAACGGTCGGTGGCTTTTTGAGGTCGTTATTTTTTAGACAATAAAAGCCCTCAAAACATGCGACGTATGGCTTAAAATTTTGAATAGCTGTCGATTCCAAACTAGGATGTATGTGGAAAGTCCAACCATATCCTGGAAAATCAAAAAATTAACAGCCTAAAAAAATCAGGTAAATTAGAAAAAAAACTTGTTGAGTGCAAGCCGACATATGTGCAGTCAAGGAAAGAAGTCTACATACACCTTTTGATTTAGAGGTTTTAGAGAGTTTGTGAAGAAAATTAAAAAGATGCTTATATTAATTTATAAGGCATTAATAAATAAGTTTTTTTTTTTAAATATCCCACACACAAGACTTAAGTCTCATATTACAGTATGGAACTCAGTATGAATATATACAAAGATACATTGCGAAGATACTATACAATAGGTTATTTAGGTTTAAAAAACAAGAAGTTGCAATGAAGGTCAATAAAAAAATAGCGAAAAATATAAACATAAAAACATAATTATTGAGATAAATTATTCCTATAGTTTGGGAAGTTTAACTCAAAAATTGACGAATATTTCTTTTAAATCGACGCGCGTTACTTATGACTTGCGAGCTATGGGGAATATTATTCCAGAGACTTATCGCATTAATAAAGAATATGTATTTGGATATCTGACTGCTATATCTAAAACAAAGTAATCTTCTACCTCTTTGAAACTTTCAAGCTCTCAAAAAGATAATCTGGTTTACGCGTATATATTAACCTATGCATTAGTATTAAAATTCTCACCCTCAAATAGTTATCAAAACTCATACCATATAGTCTGTTCACATACAACGAAACATGATCATATCTTTTCAAATCATAAACGTAACGAACGATATTATTAAAACTCACATTAAGTTTTCTTCTGCTAATGTTATCACAACCGGCAAAAAGATCACTCCCGTACAATAGAGATGGTATTAAATACGCCTTAGGTCTGCAATAATATCTCTGCCAAAGATTTCTTAACGAAGAAAACATTCGACCACAAGCGTAATTAATATGCTTTGACCAAGTAAGGATGCTGTTAAAGTAAATTCCCAGATTCTTAGCTTTGTCAACAATCTCAATGGGTCGATTATTCAAAATTAAGACAGGGTCATAACCGAGTTTCAATAAATTCTTCTTAATAATTAAACATTTGAATTTAGCGGGATTTATCCCCAGGCCATTCCCGGTAGCCAAGACGAAGATACTATACAATCCTTCGTTTAAAACTGTCACACAGCTATCGATCGATGTAATGTCACAACTTATATAAAGCTGACTCATTTCAAAATTCATTTCTGTGATCAGAGTATTAATGTTATTAGATTTTACGTCTTTCATGTTTTTTTTCTTTTAAGTAGGTTTCGTGTGTCACACGCTATTTCTTTTAAGTCAATTAAAGGCAAAAATAATATGTTAGTTGGAATTCACTTATTTGAACAAAAATAAAAATAGTACAAAATTATTATTAAAATTTAAACGTTGTTAATACTTCGAAAGCCCGACGATCGCGGTGCTAGGCTTTTAGTTATTTTATTGCAGGCTGCAAAACGTATCAGCATGACAGGGTTGTATTAAAGGGAGAGTACGTGACGGCTCGGCAAATTCTGACCTAAAATCGTCCTCGATTTCGGTATCCGGGTCACTATCAGAATCCAAGCCAGGAGAACTTCGGCATAGAACAGAATTTCCTGCAAGTGGTGGTCAGCCCTGGAGCGTTCTTATTGAGATAACGATCATTATTGAGTACCCGGCCGATGATATAGGAGCCTTTAAATTTTTGTTTTAATTTAATGGATTCACCCGTTGCAGGAACTTCGTTGTCGATTACTACTAAGTCTCGTTCTTCATACAATTTCGGTTTAGAATGTCTTTGTCGCTTCTTCCACTTTTGTTTTTCTTTACTGATGTTATTACCAAGACTATGTGAATTACTGTGTAGTATTTTATTGCGATCCACATTAAATTCATTTTTTTCTGTACTTAAATCATTTACATCAAAATCGTCTGAACTACATTCTGTTTTTAATTCTATTTGATCCAAAAACGAATCACTCTCCATTTCACATTGTGATGATATGGCAGTATGTGCTATGGTTTGTCGCCCTTCTCCTAACATTGCCCGAAATATAGTTCGTATACCAATCTTGGGTATTAGTTCGCAGATTCCCCCATCAGTAAGATATCTAAATATATATTGTAACTCCAATAAATTTAATTTTTGTAATATGAGTCTGTTACCCCTTGTTTTGTTTCTTTACATTGAGGTGTTGATGATCTCGATTTAACTAATTCCTTTGAGTTGGCAGCAGAACTATGGCTATGTTTGTTTAATGTATTTTGGACCTCTTTACGTTGACGGTCATTTATATCATCATCAGTTGAAATTTTAAGCATCCTCTCTAGGCGGCTTT
Organism: Wohlfahrtia magnifica; assembly: GCA_023159175.1. Lineage (NCBI taxonomy): Eukaryota > Metazoa > Arthropoda > Insecta > Diptera > Sarcophagidae > Wohlfahrtia > Wohlfahrtia magnifica. The sequence continues at coordinate 75,921 of JAKWBJ010000369.1, read as the reverse complement.
CAGGTCTACGCAGAACGTCTCTTCCAAGCAACACATTTTCACTTATAAGATCAATGGCAACAACTAAAAGGTCAGCAAAGTAGTTTATGTTATCTAAGTGAATGGATGTTTTTATCTTTCCGGTGTTTATATATTCTAGATTTGCAAAGCCAATTAAATTTACAGAACAAATCTCCGGTAAGCCAAATCCGTTACCAAAACTTTCCCGAAGAAGTGTACATTCACTACCCAGGTCAACAATAGCTTTCATTTTTATGCCATTTACAAATACTGTTTTTATTATTTCCGAAAAAAGTACTGTGCGCTCACAAATTTGGTTAATCGTTATTTGCTGTTCAATTTTGTGAATGATGATTTGTTTTATAGCAGATTTCACATCTTACCTTACATTGGGGCTGAGGGCAACTTGTCGAATAAAGTCCGGTCTTTTGGCACCTAAAATATTTTATCTTATTTAAATCTCGCTCTTTGGTGACGTTATGTTGCATGCTTGTTTTCGCTTTTAATATTGACTTCGATCTCATGGCTATATTTGTTGAGGCTTCTATTTTATTATGCATACAATACGTTGCTGTATCACGCAATAATTCGCTGCACTCTTGGTAGTCATTAGAGATTTTCTTCTTCAAATTAGAATCATTGATGTCATTTATTATACGCCGACTGATAGAAGAATCGAAAAGACCTCCTCATTTTGCGCATGCCATCATTCGATAATAAAAGTCTTGGGGTGTTTTGTCGTTTTGCCGTGCACATCGTGACATTCTTACATGTATATCAGTTTCGGAGAAATCTTTTAATAGTCTATGAACCAAATCTGGCCACGATGTAAATATTTTGTCTAATAAATCCATCCACAATTTTGCAGCGCCTTGCACTTTCTGTTGAATTGCAAATATTCGACGCTCCAACCATAAGCGCTTCGCAGCATTTCTATACGATTTATAAATTATTTCTGGTAGTAACGATACCACTTCACGAACATTGGCAAAATTGTTATTAAAGTCGAAATTACGTTTTTGGTTTACATCACTTGCACCCAAACTACCGACATTAACTGATTGATTCAATATATTAATTTGTCCTTGAGACACTCTTTGACAATTATTTCTGTTTTGCGTACAGTATTTATTTTCCAAATTTTCATATATGTTGTATGTAAATGATGGCTTTCAAACAGCTGATTCAGATTCGCAACATGACCTACATTTGAACAATTTGACTTATATACATTCTCTGCAAAAACGTTGCAGCAACATCCAATATTTTCCTTTGTTTTCGTGGCATATAAACGAGAAATGGCATTATAACATTGTTCTACTCATGTATACTGCTATAGACATGACGGTTATGTAAAACGTTATGCATCGAAACATTTGCAGAACACATATTGTTTATGCCTTTAACATGCGGATTAAATTTATAATTTTTTGAATCAGCACATAGTTGTAAAAAACATTTTATTTTGGAAAATGTTGAGAAGCACACATATTTGTTGTCGTTGTTTGAGGCTGATTTTCAAAATAACTGCCATTTACGCCAGCTTATGTATGTTGCACAGATGTATAAATTAACGACGCAATAGTATTATGTGCAGTATTTTGTTGCTCATCAATAAAATTTGGCAACGCATCAACTCGTTGTTTTTCAAATTATTAATCGTTACGGAGTATGCCAAATCTGTTGGTTGGCAAATTTTCTGAAGTTTGTAGATTGTTATACAATTGTGTAGACGTAGCACATATAGGACGTGTTATAGCATTTGACGAAAACATTGATGGTGTTGTTTTTGTTGTAGACACAGTGTACGATGTATATGGCAAATTTGACTCAATGACGTTTATGACTCAAAACTGCTGCACACAAATGAAGTTTTATTCAGATCTTCCAAACGTTCAACTAAATCGGAGCGGCTTCCATTCGACGACAAGCCAAACTTCTTGCACTTTTTGCGCAGGGCGTTAATTTTCATAGAATGAAGACCAGGCATATTATGCCGTATATCCCTTCGGCGTAGATAATCCTACTTCTGCAAAATTGTCATAAATTGGAATTTATTTATTTGAACAAAAATAAAAAGAGTATAAAATTATTATTAAAAATTAAACGTTGTTAATATTTCGAAAGCCCGACGATGACTACTCGTCACCAAATTCTCTGTAATAGAGGGTGTTATTATCGGCCATGCATGGATAAGGACAGTTTTTAATGTTTCAAGCTTACTAATGCCATATTTTTCGTAAAAATTTCCCATATGTGCTGTATTGGGTTTAAGTCTCGTGACTGGGGTGGTGAACTTAGCTGTTATGAAGCATAGTAAAAAAGCCAGCCTCGAAAAAAGTGCGCAGTATGCTTAGTGCCATTATATTACTGGAAAATCCATTAGTATCCCAGGCCCAAGCTATTAACATATGCCTTTAGAATTATTTCCAATATGATTTTATACTGATAGCGGTTAATATTACCATCGAATAAAGACAAACGACGCCATGGCGCCGAAAACTATAACGTTGCCTCCACTATGTTTGACTGTAGGTATAATATTTTTTGGATTAAGTGCAATGTTTGGTTTTCTCCAACTCTTCTTAAAATGCTATAATTACTTTCGTCGGTAAATATAACACGACTAAAAATCCATACACTTGTCTACATGTGCTTTAGCAAGCTCGAGACGAAGTTCACGATTCTTTACTAAGATTAATGATTCCTGCGTGCTATTCTGCTTTGAAATCCATTGTTATGTAAAACTTTTATTATTGTTCGTGGAGCAACAATTTAATTGGAACATTTCTCGATATGTTCCGCCAATTTCGGGGCGTTTGTTATAGGATTCTGATGGACTAATTTCACAACACTGGTAAAATCCCGTCTCGAAAGCTTCTTACTTCTGCCAGATCGTTATTTATTTTCGGGACTATTGTTGTTGTTATAATTTCTAATGGTCGTCTGCATGACTGAAGTTTGTTGTCTTAGCAATTTCTTCATATGAATTATTTTCCTTTTGGAGATTTACTACCATATTTCAAACTAAAATATATATCTTTTTTTCGATTTGCCATTTTCGAGGATAAAATTCATATATCTTCTTTTATTATCACTTTGTTCACTTTAACAATTGTAATGCTTGCAAATTTCAATAAATCAACAATTTTTCAATTTCTATTTGATATAAGTAGTTGCACGTTGTATGTAGACATTTTTCCTGCTAATTATTATGTTTTTCCCTAATAACTTCCAAGCTATATTTTTCTATATTATTTTTTCTTCAGGTAATCTTAATTATAAATAACTTAAACGTTGGTATAACATATTTTTAAAATTTCCCACTATTTCTCCAAAACTTCAAAATCGTAGGGTGTATGTAGACATTTTTCCTTAACTGTACATCGGTACAGTTCGAAACAATACAACATTTATTTTTTCAATATGGTTATTTTCAAAAAAGTTACTCTATTCACATCAATATTTTGTTTTAATGAAGTTGCTACGTGAGTTTCATTGTGCACCATCTGCGAGCGGTATACCAAAAATATCGTCTGTTAGGAAAGGAAGGACACGTAACTGCTGCAAGTCTAAATACGGTACATATACATACATATGTATTTATATATATGTAAAGGGTGTCAAAAATTGAGGTATCATTTTAATTTTGCTGCAATTTTTTTAATTCTAAATTTAAATTTTCAGATTCTAAATACATTCCCGTTAGTTAATATGGAACGTTACATGAAGGAGCAACGTGTTTTTATTTTAAAACATTTTCTGGAAATGGCCATCGAAAAACAAGAAGAAAATTATAATTTGCTTAACAAAATAATCTTCACCGACGAAGCCCATTTCCAGCTCAATGGCTATGTCAACAAGCAGAATTGCAGCATTTAAAAGTTATGTTTGTGGTTAGGAGGAATCATCGGACCATATTTTTTTTTTTAAACTTTTTGTGGCGAAAAATTTATGATTAAGACATAGAGAATATGCGGTTTCAACAAGATGATACCACTTGTCAGACAACAAGAAATGGTTCTTTGAAAAGAAAAATTTGAAAATCGCATTATTTCTCGTAGAGGAGGAGTAAATTAGCCACCAAGATCATGCGATTTGACACTTTTAATTTTTTTGTGGGGTTTGAAAGTGTACAGCAATAATTCTACAACAGTTCAAGAGCTTAAAACCAACATTATCGATTTTGGTAAATTGGGAGTCTACCGAGCCTGTTGGGGGGTCGCTTGACCGACATAATTTTTAATTTTTAACCGTAACCTATTTGTAATAAACTGAAATAAAAATATTTTTAATATCTGATACAAAGTACAGGGTGTCCGCCGTAAAGATATACTACTCTGTTTGTTTATAATTTTTGATTATATGAAAGAGAATGGATGTTATATTGATAAATGTTTTACTTAATGTCGGCAATTATGTATGGAATACAATATCAGATAAATGCCCGCCTCTGTTAGCCTCACAAATGCTAGCCCTTTTGAGCACATTTTTCATTACGTTCTCACACGTTTCACCCGGTATTTCGTTAATTTCATCACGAATATTTTGTTTGAGTTTCTTCAGCGTTTCTGGTTTGTTTGCATTAGCCTTGCATTTCAGATATGCTCACAAAAAGAAATCCGTAGCAGTCAAATCAGGCGACCGTGGAGGCCAACCAACATCACCATTCTTTGAAATAATTTGTTGTGGAAAGAGGTCTCGCAGTAATTCCATTGTAATCCTAGCTTTATGCGATGTGGCACCGTCTTGTTGAAACCACATGTTAGTCAAACCCAAAGCATGCAGTCGTGGCATAAAAAAGTTTTCGATCATATCACGATATCGCTCCTCATTGACAGTTACCGTTACGCCGTTTCCAGTTTCAAAGAAGTAAGGTCCAATGATTCCTCCTGACCAAATTGCACACCAGACTGTTACTTTTAATGGATTCAAAGGTGACTAATGAATAATTTGAGGGTTTTCCATTGCCCAGAACCGACTATTCTGTATATTCACATAACCATTCAAATGAAAATGTGCCTCGTCACTCATTATGATTTTTTCATGAAAATCGATGATTGATTTTGATAAAATGTTTTAACAATTAAAACACGTTGGTTTACTGAATATTTTTTCATAATAAATTTGCCATGTCTCTTTACCACTGCCAAATATAAACTGTCAAACTGTCTACCAAAATGGCGGAAAAACAAAGTAGTATACCTTCCCGGCGGACACTCTGTATTTCTTTTTATTAAAATTGAAATGATATCTCAATTTTGATACCCTTTATATTTATATAAAATTTTTAAATAATAATTCGTTTGCAAGCTATGTATATGTAGACTTTTTGCCTATGAATTTTTAATATTTTTGTTATTGTTGCTTTTAGTATGTAAATTAATGAATTTTTTATTTTATAAATAAACCTAATGACTTATATATTAATATTAAGACTTTTTTAATTTTCTTCACAAACTCTCTAAAACCCCAAAATCAAAGGGTGTATGTTGACTTTTTCCTTTCCTTTCGGTTGTATACATATACGATGTAGATAATTCTCAGCCACATAAGGGTTAAAAGAGCTTATCTGTTAAACTATGATGTAGACTTAACCCTTATGTCTACACCCAGAAATTCTCACTTACATATACACCCAGCTTACTCGGGTATGTATGGCTCTTTTTGTTTTAATTTTGGCACTATTTTATTTTTATTTTGGGAAATCCCCTTAAAGAAAACAGTAGTTGTATGTGTGCGTAATTTAACTACAGGTTTTTTTAGTTGCTACTTTGTTTTACTAGTGAATCAATGTGTTGTGTGACTGAGCTTATTTGCAAAAAAGAAATATATATTTTTACGCAGTACTTTTTGCTTCTTAAGTTTATAGGTATCAAAACTACAAACTATAAACATATATACATAATGACTGATGGTAAATGAATAACTCGCCAATTAGAAAGGCTTAGTTTAGTAGATAGAGAACGTTACATAAGTCAAAAATTGGAAGAATTATTAGAAACTGATAATGAAGATGAAGAACCATCAATTATAGATGAGGGAGGTGAAAATAATAATATAATTCCAGAAGATTTAGACGCCGAAGAGCTACAACTACCAGAATACGGTCCTGTAGACGAGACAGTCAGATGAAGAATTTGAGGAAGATGCAGTCGAATCTTTTCAAACAACTTTTACTGCAAGGGATGGTACAATTTGGTTAAATCAACCACCTCAAAATCGTAAGGTTTTGTCTCATAACATTCTGAGATTTTGTAACACTGGACCGGCGCAAAGGACAGTAGGTCTAAGTTTTATTGATACGTTTAAATTGTTAATGACTGAAGAAATGGGTGATATAATAATTCGCGAAACCTATAGGAAAGCAATACAGTGTTATAAAAGTGAACATGAAAAAAATCCAGCTAAATCCCTTCGTATATGGACACCTATGACCAATTCCGAGTTTGATGCTTATCTAGGAATACTTTTGCTAGCTGGAGTTACACATTTAAACTTTGTTCACACATCTGATCTTTGGAAAACAAATTCGCATCCTTTATATCGTGCGGCAATGGGTCTTCAGCGTTTCTGGGCTATTAGCCGTTTTATAAGATTTGATAATAGAAATACACGCCAGCAACTAAAGTAGCTGCCAGCAAGTAAAGTAACTGATAAAGCAGCAGCAATATCTGTTATTTTTCTAATATTGAATAGAAACCTCCGAGATAGCTACGTAGCTGGATCCAACGTCACTGTTGATGAACAACTTTATCCTTACCGTGGAGGCACTGGATTTACAAACTGGATATACATTCCATCCAAACCAGCGAAGTATGGAATTAAGGTTTGGCGGGTATGTGATGCCATTACTTCACACCCAATCAATGGGGAAATCTATACTGGTTTATCACCTTCTGGGGAAAGGGAAAAAAATCAAGGCGGGCGTGTAGTCAAAGATTTGTGTTGCAATATATTTCGAGGAAGTGGGCGAAATATTGTGTGTGACAATTTTTTTACGAGTTATAATTTAGCTTCTTCATTGTTGTCAGACTAAAAATTGTCGATATTAGACGCAGTAAATAAAAGACGTAAATTTGTTCCAAACGAATTTTTAAATCCCAAAGGAAGGCCAACCGAATTATCGTTATTTGGGTTTAACAGCAATATAAGCATGTGCTCATATATTCCAAAACGAAATAAATCAGTTGTTCTTCTTTCCACATCACATTATAGTATTGAAATTGAAGGTCCAAAGCAAAAGCCTGTAATGATATTGGATTACAATAGGTACAAAGGTGGTGTCGATAATATGGATAAATGTCTTGCGGAATACTCAACAAAAAGGAGAACAAATAGATGGCCCTTGGCATTTTTTTATAATATTATTGACGTGGATGCATTTGCAGCATTTGTGATCTGCATGGAAAATTATCCACGAGCTGTAGAAGATTGTTCCTTCAACAGCTGAGTGAACAATTAGCTTTGCCGCAAATCCAGACTCGTTCACAAAATGCTCAAGTAATACGAAATTTTTCATCACGTAGTGGAATTGAATGTATCTTAGGACATTCAGTAATGATAGGTGTAGAAAATCTTCCAGTGTGTACCAAAAAACGGCCAACACGAAAATCTTGCAAAGAATGCAAAAAGCCAGTTTGTGCCCAGCATTCAGTTGACGTGACGAATTGTAACAGATGTGTAACCTGATACCACTTATATTTATTTATTTTTATATTTGTATTAAACTTATTGTTTTTAATTTATTTTTTATTTTAATGAAAATGAATGAAAATCATACCAGGTTAATAAATTACCAAAATAAAATTTAAACTTAAGTTGAATAGATAAACTAATAGATAAAATTAAAATTATTAATAAAAATGAAGTATTGATTTATTCATATGAAAAAATTCGTACTTTCCTTTGTTTATAACAGCCTTTATCCACAGACAAAACGCAATGCTTTCCAAAAAAAACTAATAAATCATAGTTGAACAGATAAGCTCTTTTGAGACTTATCTGGCTGAGAGTTATGTACAAATTTTATTTAGTTGTGGATTAGATGTGAATGGAAGTGGACGTATGTCGCTTTGCTTTTATAAATTGTTTGTTTGTGTTGTTTTTCTTCTCTTCATCGACAGGTGAAGAGCTGCTCTTAACGTTGGTACGCGAAAAATGTGTTGCCGTGGTCACATTTGGTTTCATGCATTTATCTTCATCTCGTACAGTTCTGTAATTACTTGAAAACTGACATTTCCATCTAGTGTTTTTAGGTCACACTTCATCCATCCATTTCGCAAATACTTCAACAAATGTGTAAAATCATAGATACACAACACTTTGTCCCTTAATTTCAAAAAAGGACTTTCAACAGATATGGCAAAATTAGAGAAGCATTTTCTGTTTGTTGTGCTCTTATCACACACGAGGGCACCAATTCTTATAACAATGCTTTCTAAAATGAAAGTAATTTTTTATTGGCTTTTCAATTTAAAAATGCGTTCCTGGTTCAAAGTGATACATTTTTTTAAGAAATTTTTTTTTTAAATCCTATTAAAAAAATGCTACTTGTTGGATATTCCAATGAAATATACATATTGTGAAGGACATATTCAACTCGGTGCTTATCCATGTATGTTTATCTGAATAAAAACAAAACAAACACAGCTCACCCTACACAAAACAAAAAGGTCGTGCTATATTTCGTCTTGTTTTCTACGAATATATACAATGTTATAAAAGACAATTCTAGCAAAAACTAAAATTTTTAAATAAGCAATCGAAAGCATACGTTCCAACACTCATGCAAACTTATATATTTATAATAACATATATATAAAATGACATATATATATATACATATATATATATATATATATATATATATATATATATATACATATATATATATATTGCATGAGAGTTGGGATATATATATATATATATATATATACATATATATATATATTGCATGAGTGTTGGGATATATATATATATATATATATATATATATATATATATATATATATATATATCCCAACACTCATGCAATATATATATATATGTATATATATATATATATATATATATATATATATATATATATATATATATTGGGATAACTATAACTATTCCATTTATCTTTATCTATAAAACTATAACTATATGCTACATTGATTCTTTTATACGTGTTTATTTAATTAATTATTGTTGGAAATATTTGTTTAAACTCTTGCCGTTAGTACCTGGTGGGCCATCTATTGGCTTAAATTTGAACCAGCGGTTATTTCGAATCTGGCAATACTTATGTATATTATTATCTCCACTGCACGAAATGAATCAATTTACGCTTGAGCAACGTTGGGATTTATTGGAAATTTATTTCCAAAACAAAGACAATTGGTCGGAAATTGCACGAAAATGCCGTACCAAATTTGATCGCAGAGCAGGACCAACAGTGCCCGATATACACAAGTTTATTGCTAAAGTTCGTGATACTAGTTTCGTTGTTGATGCGAGTGACTGTTTGGTGCGGCTTGTGGAGCGGATATTTCTTTGAAAACGAGGGCGGCGCAACCATTACCTTCAATAGAGATACCTATCGCACCATGAGAGGGCACAAAAAAATCGCCCTCTCTTCATGGTATTGATGTGACAACAACAACAACTTGCCATACATCTCATGCCATAATATATTGCGTCAAAAGTTTTTTGGCCGTTTAATTAGCCGAAACGGTGATGTGAGCCGGCCGCCAGGAAGTTGCGATTTGACACCGTCCGACTATTTTCTGCGGGGCGCCGTTAAAGACAAGTGTTATGCCGACAAACCAGAGACAACTGAGCATTTAAAGCCAACATATGTGATGCCATTGACGAGATACGACCCCATACACTCGAAAAATTTATCGAAAATTGGTTTGATCGCATGAGGTACTGTGAGGCCAGCCGCGGCAGCCATATGAATGAAATAATATTTCAGTTTTAACCGGAACAATTGTATTTCACAACAAAATAAATTGGCGAAATTTCAAATCGTTTTTGTTTTTTAAATTTAAACTTTCGCTTTCAACATCTTTCGTACTATGTTTAATATATTATTCTAATAATATATATGTATGTATGTAAGTATGTACGCCTTAGCACATTTATGCACTATTACGGTACTTTTGTTTTATTACTTTACTAATTAAGTATTTTAAATCAATTCTTTCCTGATCACCAAACTGTTTGGGTTAATTTTAAATCATAACTTAACAGGTTATGGGCCCAAGCCTTAAATAAAATACAGTTAAAATACATACAATTTTTAATTACATTTTTGCTTGTCAAAGAGTTTTTAGTTTCCAAGTCATATTTGCGGATGCACATACATATTTGGAAAAACGGATTCTGAATATGCAAAAATTGAAAAGCTAGAGAGAGCAGATCAATGGAACGTGTGGCGTTTTCAAATTAAAGTTAAATTGAATGCCAGTGATTTGTTGCATTACATTACCGATGATGCTAGCTGTGTAGTTGGTGCTGGACGACAGGCGGTGGTGGTGGAAAAGAAGGTGGTAGTGTTGGTGAACAAGGATTGATTAAGGGGTTACGGTAAGGCTCAAAAGATAATTGTTATGGGTCTAGGGCAGGAGTCCTCACAAAGAGCGAAACAGTTAATATGGGAGGATACACTGAAGTTAAAATGCTGTAAAGAAATTAGTATTCAACACTCCTTAGTGTAGCAAACAAAATTTTAGCTCTCTTCAAAATCTCTTTTAATCTTAAAAAAAAAAAAAAAATACAAAAACATACGCTACATTCCTACTCCGATGGAAGCAAATACGCTACTGATTAAAAATTGTGTCTGACGCAGTTCCCTTTGGAATAATGAAAACAAAGCATATGAATTTTTTCTATAAAAGATTTTGAAGTATTGTCAATTTATTCAAATTTTTAAGTTTTTGATATGAAAATAAAATAAAAAGAGTTTTCCAGGAATTATAAAAGCAATATCAACAAACACAGTATGTAATTTAAATTGCAAGACTATGTCATAAAGGTTAAAAATGCAGTTGATTTTGATACATTTCTAGAAAATTTTTTGTAGGATTTTTTTATTCTCTTCTTCCAAAAAACTTCGTTACCTGGCTAACATGAGTGAAGACCACCGCTCTAGGGTATATATTCAATTGCAAAACTGCAAGAGAAATAGTGGTTTAAATCAGTGGTGTCCAGTGTTGCCACAACATCAAATTTTTTGTAACCAAATTTCAATAAAAAAAGTCATCAAAAATAACTGAAATTTTTAGTCCCAGTTTTAATACAAAAAACAATAAATTATAATTTTATATACGAAATTTATAGCATTATTGGCTGAATATAGACCAACAAAAAAGCTTGGTACAGGTCCTATTTCTTCTGAACTTTTTAACTATGTGTTAAAAAACTCCGTGCGTTAGAAGTTATCATTATTTCATATGTTTGGTTATAATGTTGCTTTCAAATTTATTTGTGATTAATTTAAGCTCAAAGGCTATAACTAACAGATATATTAATAATTCTCAAAATACCTGAACCAAATTGTAGCGTTAAAGTGAAATATTTAACAAAATTTGCCAAAAATTTATACATTAGCAAGAACAACAGCCATTTTTTTTATTTATAATTATTTATTTATTTTTTTGCAGCGGCTCGAATATGTAAAAGGCTGCTGATAAAAAATTAAAATGTAAACACAGAATAGTAAAGAAAAAGAAAAATTACATTAACGTATTCATAAAATTTCATTCAACAATACGTATCTTTGTTTTATTAAATTAATATATATAAATATAAGATTAGCAACCCTTAAAAATATATTTATATGTACATATGAAAGAATTTTATTAAATTTCATGTTTGCAAAAATTTAACAAAAATAATCTTTTGTAAATGCCATCTTAACCAAACTTAATCGAGTTGCTAGGCTTTAAGCATACATTGTGTACTTTCGGAAAAAAATTACTCTTACTCGAATTGTTCGTTTACATACATATGTTACGAGCTATTGAAAAGTTATCAAACAGCTTTTTGAGTTAGCAGTATAATAAAAGAAGTTATTTCTTTTCAAATTTTTTGGTGGTCCTGAAAAGGACCGGTTTTTTAATAAGGGCGCTAAAAAGAGTCAATAGAGGCCAATGCCACTAAGCCGCAGTTCTTTGACCTCTGTTTCTCTCTAAAGAACGAACTATTTCGATTTATTTTTACACAGTTTCGAAAGTTCCCTTTTAAAATGAAAAACAAATTATAAATTGTTGATTACAATAAAAACAAAAAATCACTTATTCTGTTTGGGTTCCTTGTTCCTTGCTGTATTGTGGCAGTTGATCGGCTGCCATCGTGATCTGATTTCGGGTAAAAACAATATGGGACTTATATTATTTTCTTGAATATTATAGCGCGCTCTAAAAATAAAAAAATGCATTTTAATTTATTGTTTATAGTATTTTATCTTCTACAAATAAGTATACTAACTCCGTAAATGAAACATCATTTCCAGAATTATGAAAAGGTTCTGTTACTATTGTTTCATAACCCACGGGCGACAATGGATTCGGAAAAAGAAAACTATATTAAAGTTTGTTTATTGATTATAGTGTTTTTACTTTCGCAAATATACTTACTCTGAATTTAAAGCATCATTTCCAAAAGTGCTAAATGGTTCTGATGGTATTGTTCGCGACACTATGGGTGACTCATCTTCTACATCATTATAATCAATTGATGATGGTAATAAAAGGCATATATGTATGAACATTTGTATCATTTATATTTAACAGCTTATTTTAGAAAACTAGAATTATCCAATATGTCTCAAAAAAATTTACTATTCAATTGATTTGTGAAGCAGTCTACAGGTACTTTCCTTTCACCGTATGTATGTACCAGAACTAGAACTAAAACTAATTTGTTTTCTAATTGGCTTAAAATAGGCTCAGCATGTGGTATAATAATGCTCTCTTCACGGAACGAATTATACTGCTGGAAAGAAAATGATCTGAGCAGATGCGACTGGAGGCAATACACTACTTCCACATATTGAGCTCCAATTGTCCCCTTTACTGCGTCTTTGTGGACTTCAAATAAGTTTCCTAATCCAACTGGATATTTTTTGCACACTCAACAAACCCGCATTTTTGTTTTTTATTGTTCACACAATAATTATAAAATTTCACAATTGTTATAAAACTTTAATTGAATATGCAGTTTCGAAAAGGACGCATCTCGCACATTTTGGCAAATACGTTTTTTCGTATCACTGAGTACTTTAGACGTTATGGCAGATAGGTCAAAATTCTAAGAGATGTGTCCTTTTCGAAATTGTTGTTTAAACAAAGAGTATAAAAAATCCAATGAAGTACCGTTTATTTTTTGTTTAACGTGCCAAGCCTTTATTTTTTCTTCTTCTTCCTTATCGAGCTTATAGAGACAAAGTACCTATTAATTATCTGAAAACTGCAGATATTGTAAAACTCAAGCAATATATACTGGCAGAATTTACAGGATTTTAAGATGAAATGCCGCAATGGCCAACTACAAATGAAAAAGAGCTTCCTGAAGAAGATTTTTGATAAAAGTATATTGTTTTTTTTTTTTTTTTTGGTAGAAGTATTGCCTTTATTTTTTTAATAACTTAAATAACATTTTCTGCAAATTAATATGGTTTTTTTCGTTAAGTTTTGTATACTCGATATCATAAATTTCGAAAAGGGCACATCCCATTCATTTTAAATACATAAACAAACATATATAATAAAGTCATTATCCAAATATTTCTGTAATTTTCGATTAAAAATTAGCCACATAATATAATCCGTATAAAATTCTTTGAACTATTATATATCATTGAAATTAATTAGTCTCTTTCATTTCCTGTAAACTTTAAATATTCGGACATGTGTCCTTATCGCAATTAAATTATAAACTTTAAAAGAAACTTTTCCGCAACACTTCTTCACATAACAACTTTTTTTAACTGATACAATTTAAATTTTAAACATGGCGGCTCTAAAAATGTAAACAAAGAAATAAAAAGTAAACAAACTTTGGCAGCTGGACACTGAAAACATGTATGAGCAAAAAATATACATATTGTTACGTTTTAACCTTTTTAGAACGTTTGAGTTCATTTAAATTGACTGTAGGCAATTAAGTATATAAGGAGACTGCTTTGCATACGTAGTTTAGTTATTGTTTTGCTGCCGTAAGATAAAGAAGTGTTTAAGCGGACGCAAAAGTACTGTATAAGTGAATATTAAGTTGTTGTAAACTGTATAAAAGTTATTGTGTAGTAAATAAAAATATAACTGTAACAACAACAAAAGTGGTGTTAATTTTATTTTACCGCAATTTAAACGAACTCAAACATTTTAAAAAGTTAAAACGTAACATTGGTGTCAGAAGTGGGATTGCGATATAAAATAAATAAAAAAGGGAGAATAAGAAAAACAAATAAATAAATAAAACGGAAAAAAATGAAATTCCAAAAATTAAAAGTGGATAGGCTCAAACGCGAAATAAAAAAATTAGAGCTGGCAACGATCGGTAATAAAGCCGAATTACAAAAACGTTTGTTAGAGGAATTTCAGAGACGCGGCATAGACATCGATACTCACGAGTTTGATGATGAGAACGAGCCTGAGATTAGTGCCCCTGCAACAATAAGTAGTATAGACGCTAACCCGCTACTGGCTGCTATGATGAAAAAATGCAGGTACAGAACGAAAAGCCTTTGGCTGAGGTAAAAGAATCTTCTACAGCTGATATCAAAAACCTTATGGAAAAAATAATGCTGTGGCGAATGCACAAGAAATTTCTAAAGCTGATAATGAAATGCTGTTGGCTCAGATACAAGAAGCCTCTAGAGTGGAAAACCAGAATTTTCTGGCAAAAATAGAAAAGAAATTTGAAGAAGCTTCTAGCGCAATATCAGAATAGCTACAAGAAATATACGAGACGGTAAGCAAAAAGGTGGATGACGTCAACGCAAGAGTGTCAAATCTAGAAAAGACTGTTGACGAAAAATTTAACGTAATAGAGGAGAAAATAAACAGTCTACAGTGTCAACGACCAGAACCAGTACGAATCATACCAGAAGTTTCGAGCAGAATAAAAACACCTTGCTTTGATGGCAGCTCACCTATCCGTATTTAGATTTCAATTCGATACGGTTGCAGGCAGAAACAGATAGGATGATGAAGAGAAGGCCCTGGAATTAATTTTGGCCTTAAGTGATGCTGCAAGTACAGCTAATTAATTGTAGCGCTAATGCTTGTCGCTAAGCATAAACGAGAGTTGTATCGCATGAAATTGAGGTGCCGAACGCAAAAGGCTAATTAATCATTACAAGATTTTGCAATGAAAATCGAGAGGTTGGTGCAGCTGAATTATCCAGGGGAAAATCACGCACTAGTAGATCACCTCAAGACCGAAGCCTTCGTCAACGGGTTGAGAGACCCTGATGTTAAGCTAGCTGTATGTGCAACATAAAAAACAACCTTTGCAGACACTATGGCGTTCCCCACTAGCTCAGAAGACAGCTTGCACGATATCAAAGCCACAAATACAATAGGTACGTAATCTAGAAGTTGTGGCAGAGAAAGATGATGAAATCAACAAAATAGACGAGGTGGTGAAGCGGCTCCTAGCTGAGCAGAAGTCAAAATTGAAATGTTTTAATTGCCGAAAGAACGTCCAGTTCCAGAAAAACTGTAAACCGTCACGCAAAAGGTCTAGATCCGTATCTCCACCGACTTTATGATTGATGCCATGGCATCAATTTGAATATGGGGCAATAAATAATAAGTTGGCGTAATGTAGATATACCTCCTTACGTGGGATATTAGCATCAAGTGCATGTCAGAAGATTAGTTGCTGTCAAACAACAAAAACTACCACCTCAGACTGAGTCATTAATATGGGCGCGTATAGAGGGAGATTGTGAGGACAACCGCTAGTGGGTAGTAGAACCAGCAGAAATTAAGTTAGACTTGTTATCAGTAAAGGCCCTCGTCAAATCTAATAAAAAAGGAATAGTCCCAGAGAGTGCTCAGCCTATCAGGCCACGAAATGTCATTTGTGAAAACTCCGAGGTAAGAGAATGTGCTCCAGTAGAGGCGGTAATAAACAACAAACAATTGCCGGAACCAGCCAATATATCAGCCGAGGACCAACAGGTATTTGACGAAAATGTAAGCAAATAGATAGCAGGTCTAGCAGCTTTAGAAAGAAATAAAGTCAAAAAGCTGCTAAAGAGGTATAGCAGAAGTATACCTCTGGCAAAACGTAATGAGGTTAAGGAGCTGATCAATGAAATGGAGAAGAGCGGTATAATTGAACTATCATCATATACTTGGAGCTAACTTGTAGTCTTAGTTAAAATGAAAGATGGTGGTACAAGATTCTGCGTAGACTACAGGAAGCTAAATGATATCACTAAAAAGGACAGCTGCCTGCTACTAAGAATTGACGATATGCTCGACACGCTGGAACAAAGTGTTGGATCTACAAGGCGGGTATTGGCAGGTAGAGATTGCAGATAAGGGTAATGAGAACATTGCTTTCAGTGCGAACGGTGGCTTGTGGCAGTTTAAAGTTATGCCATTTGGGCTCTGCAATGCGCCGGCCACATTCGAGCGGCCTTTGGAGCGCGTACTCCATTGGAAGACTTGTTCGGTTTACCTCGATGACATAATAGTGATGGGCAGAACTTCCGACGAACACCTCAAAAACCTGGCAGAAGTTCTGCGACGAATATCAATGGCTGGACTGAAATAATGTGTGAAGAAATGCGCATTGTTCCCCAAAAATATTTGAGGCATCTAATAACAGCAGATGGCATTTCAACGGTAGAAGATAACATACGACCAGTAAAGAACTGGACTCGCCCACAGAATCTTCATGAATTACGTAGCTTTTTGGGTCTCTACACATGTTACAGACGCTTCTTGCCTAATTTTGTGAGCGTGGCAGCAAGCTTACATGAGCTAACCAAGAAATCTAAGGCGTGTCATAGGGGAGAGCCGCAAGATAAGGCGTTCCAGACACTAAAAGACCTATTGTTTACTGCACCGGTTTTAGCGAAAATTCATCCTTGATAGTCATGCCAGTGGATATGGTATTGATGGTGTAGTTTCTCAGGTGGTCGATAGGACGGAAAAAGTCGTAGGCTACTAAAGTTGCACGCTGTCAAAGCCTGAACGGAATTGTTGTGTGACTCGTCGTGAGCTACTGGCAGTGCTGGAATGTATAAAACATTACCATAAGTATCTATATAGTCAACATTTTCTACTAAGAGATGGGACTGAGATGGCTGCTGCAATTTAAGAAACCTGAAGAACAGCTGGCACATTAGATTGAGCGCCTCCAGGCCTCTGACTTTAGCATTGAACACCGAAGTGGCATAAAACATTCAAATGCTGTTGCGCTCTCAAGTCTGCTTTGTAATTTGGAATGTATACATTGTGTGAAAGCTGAGCGGAAGGAATCCATCATTGATATCCTGCTAATGGCAATAGATGCAACCGAAGACTGGTCGGGAGCGCAAAGGAGTTACCCAATATTGGCAAAGATTATATCAGCAAAAGAAGAGAACTGCCGGCCCATCCGCAATGAAATATCAGCAGAAGGTCCTCTTACAAAAGCTTATTGGACACAATGGGACAGTTTGAAGTTGATTAATGGATGCTTATATCCTAATAGTGGTGCCTTCCTCAAAAAAGAAAGAAGTCTTAAATAAGTTCCATAATGAAGCCAGCGGAAGACACCTTGGGCTAACAAAGACTCTGAAGAAACTAAACCAACGTTTTTGTTCGGTTGGATATCAGCAAGCAGTGACGGATTAGATAGCAAACTGTTCCCAGTGTATTGCAGCTAAGGATCCAAAAAAAAAAAAAGCCGAGGTCAGCTGCAAATATACAACTCGGGTGCACCATTCAAACGGATAGCGGTGGACGTAGCAGGCCCTTTTCTTTTTTCGTCGTTTGGAAAGTTCCGAAAATGTCTCGTATCCTCTATTTTATATCCATTAATTCAAATGTAACGTGAAGATGGTCGAATTGATAGTGCTACAGGGTGACACATAACCACCAAATATACCAAAATTTTGGCATTTTTAATTTCGTAACAGTATGAATTATATGAAATATTAAAAAATTTTAATACATATGTATATAACTTTAAATTAATCTTTTATTTAAAACCGTATTTACTAAACAGAAGTATCAACTTGAATTAAATGATTAACGGCCCAAACCTATAATATGCTTTTGTTCACTTAAGCTATATACACACGTGTGTGTGACAAAAAAACTTCCGTAGTAGATAATCAGAAGATTTTGTCTGAGGTACGAGAAAATTCGAAGCAACTTGAACACAAATTTGAAAAAACAACCGAGAAATATATGAGCCAGCAAGCAAAAGGGTTGATTGTGTGGAGACAAGAGTGATAAATTTCGAAAAGACTGTTGATGAAAAATTAAATTTAATGGAGGAGAAAATCAACAGTATCTAGTGCCTAAAACTCGAACCAGTACGAACCATACCAGAAGTTTACAGCAGAATAAAGACACCCTGCTTTAATGTCAGTATACCTTTGGCGGTATTTAAATTTCAATTCGGAACAGTGGCCAGTAAAAATAGATGGGACGATGAAAAGAAGGCTCTAGAACTAATTCTGGCGTTAAAAGGTGCTGTAGCAGAGATTCTCGAAACTATGCCAGCCAGCTGTAGAAACAACTACAACGACTTAATAGTGGCACTACAGCGTAAATTTGGTGACGAGCACAAACGTGGTTTGTATCGTATGGAATTAAGGCGCCGAACGCAAAAGCTATTGAATCATTACAAGCCTTCGCAATGGAAGCCTTCGCTATCTATCCAGGGGAAAATCACCCATTAGTAGATCATATCAAGACCGAAGCCTTCGTCAATGGCATACTAGACCCTAATGTTAAATTAACGATATTTGCAACACAAAAGACAACCTTTGCACTAGCGCAAAAGACTGCTCACACGAAATATAGGCGACAAATACACAAGGTGCGTAATATGGAAGTTGTGACAGAGAAGAAGAATGACATCAACAAAATAGAGGAGGTGGTCAAGAGGCTTCTAGCTAAGAAGAAAGTATTCCTCAAGGGTTCTATTAAATTGTTCTACCATAACATCCGACTGCAGGTGAAGCGGCGTTGTTCGAATTTTCTTAGTACCGTATATCTCACACATTTCTTTAAATATAGAAGACCCGTAATTTCTACTTTGATCGCAATGTAGCTCTGTTGGAACGCCATAGCGGCATACCCAGTTGTTCAAAAAAACATTTACAATTGTGTTCGCCTCTTGATTATATATGGTACAATCATCCAGTTAGGAAAAAGTAAGTTCTCTTTGTCTGTATATATATGTGTTCGCCTCTTGATTATATATGGTATAATCATCCAGTTAGGAAAAAGTAAGTTCTCTTTATATATATATATATATATATATATATATATATATATATATATATATATATATATAAAGTAAGTTCTCTTTATATATATATATATATATATATATATATATATATATATATATATATATATATATAAAGAGAACTTACTTTATATATATATATATATATATATATATATATATATATATATATATATATATATATAAAGAGAACTTACTTTTTCCTAACTGGATGATTATACCATATATGATCAAGAGGCGAACACAATTTTAAATGTTTTTTGAACAACTGGGTATGCCGCTATGGCGTTCCAACAGAGCTACATTGCGATCAAAGTAGAAATTACGGGTCTTCTATATTTAAAGAAATGTGTGAGATATACGGTACTAAGAAAATTCGAACAACGCCGCTTCACCTGCAGTCGGATGTTATGGTAGAACAATTTAATAGAACCCTTGAGGAATACTTTCTTCTTAGCTAGAAGCCTCTTGACCACCTCCTCTATTTTGTTGAAAATCTTGACCATATAAGTACTTTTGTAATGTTTTATGCATTCCAGCACTGCCAGTAGCCCACGACGAGTCACACAATAATTCTTTGACAGCGTGCGGCTATAGTAGCCTACGACTTTTTCTGTCCAAGGATGAATTTTTTACCAGGGACTGGATACGCCAAAACCGGTGAAGCACGCAATAGATCATTTAGTGTCTGGAATGCCTTTTCAGTTGACTCACCCTAATGATACGTCTTAGATTTCTTGATGAGACATGAAAAGCTTGCTGCCACGGTCACGAAATTAGGCACGAAGCGTCTGTGGTATGTGCAGAGTCCCAAAAAGCTGCGTAATTCATGAAGATTTTGGAGGCGAAGGACTGGCCTTTACTGCTCGTGTTTTATCTTCATCCGTTGAAATGCCATTTGCTGTAACTAAATGCCCAAATATTTTACCTGTTTTTGGAACAATGCACATTTCTTCATGCTTAGTTTTATTCCAGCCATTGATATTCGTTGCAGAACTTCTGCCAGGTTTTTCAAGTGTTCGTAGAAAGTTCTGCCCATCACTATTATGTCGTCGAGCTAAACCAGACAAGTCTTCCCATGCAGTCCTTTTAGTACGCGCTCCATAAGCCGCTCGAATGTGGCCGGCGCATTGCAGAGCCCAAATGGCATAACTTTAAACTGCCACATCCCACCGTTCGCACTGAAAGCAGTTTTCTCTTTATCCTTGTCTGCGGTCTCTACCTGCCAATAGCCGCTTTGTAGATCCAATGTAGAGAACCACTTTGTTCCAGCTAGCGTGTCGAGCGTATCGGCAATTCTTGGTAGTAGGTAGCTGTGCTTTTTAGTGACATCATTTAGCTTTCTATATTCTACGCAGAATCTTTTACTACCATCTTTCTTTTTAACTAAGACTACAGGTGAGCTCCACGGACTCGATGATGGTTCAATTACAACGCTCTTCTCCATTTCATTGACTAGCTCCTTAACCTCATTACGCTTCGTCAGAGGTACACTTCTGGGTGCTTATTTTATCGGTCTCGCTTCGCAAGTATTAATTTCATATTTGACTACAGCTGTTCTACCTTGACTTTTATTCTTAGTGGTGAATACGCAGGCGTACTTCTTTAGCAACTTTTTGGCTTTATTTCTTTCTGAAGCTGTTACTCCTTGGCTGATATATCGGCGGGTTCCGACAATCGTTCGCTGTTTATTACCGCTTCTACTGGAGCACATTGGCCTACCTCGGAGTTTTCGTAAATTAATTTTTCGTGGGTTGATAAATTGAGCACTCTCACTGGGACTATTCTTTTTTTATTAGATTTCACAAGGGACTTTGCTGACAACAAGTTCACCTTAATTGCTGCTGGTTCTACTGCCCACAAGCGGTTGTCCTCACAATCTCCCTCTATACGCGCCCATGTCAATGACTCAGTCTGAGGTGGTAATTTTTGTTGTTTTACAACAACTAATCTTCTGGTGTGCACTTAATGCTGGTATCCCACGTCAAGAGGTATATCTACATTATGCCAACTCATTATCTGTTGCCCCATATTCAAATTGATGCCACGGACTATCATAATGTCAGCACCAATGATAACCTCGTCTACAATATCTGTGACAATAAAAATATGCCTTACGGTAATGTTCGCTACAGTCACCTTCACATCAATTTTGCCGTAGACGGTGGCAGACTCTCCAGTAGCTGTTCGTAGTCTGATATTATTGAGTACCTCATACTTTCCCTTCACTATATCGGGTCTGATTATAGACTGTGTCGCACCGGTGTCTATAGTGAAGGTGTATTGTCATTGCCATTAATGTACCCGCACGCTGTAAGGTTGCTGTTATATTTCTGCATCACTGATATGGAGATTGTGGGGCCCTCGCTTGTGGGAGCTAGCTCTTGACCCTAGGTGCTGGCTCGTTTTAGTTTAACGGGGATTCTTTTGTGGTGTGATGGTAGTTGGCCCGTTTATTATTTCTCGGTGGTGAAACGGATCTGGACATTCTGTGTGGCGCTTTACAGTTTCTCTGGAAGTGGCCACTCTTTCCACAATTAAAACATTTCAATTTTGATTTCTGCTCAGCTAGGAGCCGCTGTATCACTTCCTCGATTTTGTTGATCTTATCACCTTTCTCTGCCTTAACTTCTAAATTACGTATCTTGTGTATTTGTGGCATTGATATCGTGCGAGCTGTCTCCTGAGCCAGTGCAAATACCACAATATCTGCAAAGGTTTTGTGTTGAACATACAGCTAGCTTAACATCAGGATCTCGTAAGCCGCTGACGAAGGCTTCGGTCTTCACACGACCTACTAGTGGATGATTTTCCCCTGGATAGGTTAGCTGCACCAACCTCTCGCGTTTGTTCTCATCACCAAATTTACGCTGTAGCGCCACCATTAAGTCATTATAATTGTTTCTGCAGCTGGCTGGCATGGTTTCTAAAATTTCAGCTGCAGCACCTTTTAACGCCAAAATTAATTCTAGCGCCTTCTCTTGTTCGTCCCATACATTTCTGTTGGCAACTGTCTCGAATTGGAATTTAAAAACGGATAGAGGTGTGCTACCATCAAAGCAAGTTGTTTTTATTCTGCTAGAAACCTCTGGTATAATACGCACTTGTTCGGGTTGGTGGCACTGTAGACTATTGATAATCTTTTCTATTAGATTAAACTTTTCGTCAACAGTCTTTTTTCGATTTGTCACTCTTGTGTCGACATTATCCACCCTTTTGCTTACCGTCTCATATATTTCTTGCAGCTTCTCTGTTGTTGCACTCGACGCTTCTTCAAATTTCTTTTCGATTTTTGCCAGAAAATTCTGGTTTTCGGCCAACAGTTTTTCATTATTAGCTTTAGAAGTTTCTATTACTTACGCCAACAGCTTTTCATTATCAGCTTTATAAGTTGCTCGTACCTCAGCCAAAAGCATTTTGGTTTGTAGTTGCATTTTTTCCATTATAGCGGCAAGCAGTACATTGGTGTCCGTATTACCTTTAGCCGAGAGGGCACTTATCTCAGGCTCTTCTTCATCATCAAATACGTGAGTATCAACGTTAATGCCCCGTCGTCGAAAATCCTCGTACAACCGCTTTTGCAATTCGGTCTTGGTTCCAGTTGACGGCAAATCCAATTATCTCAACCCACGCCTAAGGCTATCCAAGGACTACAATCCCACTTCTGCCACCAATTGTTACTTTTTTACCTTTTTAAAAACGTGTTTTTATGAGTTCGTAGATTGTAGTCAAAATAAAATAAATTTTGTGTTTGTTAAGAATCCTTTATTCAACACAGTTATGTGGACCACTGCTTGTAATCTTTTTACAGGCAATAAAAATTTTTATTCTTAATTACTCTGTCTGTTTACAATCTTTTAAACAACAACAATTACTCGACATATCTTTCTACTTAAAAATCTTTCAACCCGATCGTAGTTCTAACTTAGGTTCGATCACAACCTTTTCAACCAGAGCTTATCCACACTTAACTCTCTTTACTGAGTTAGCTCCAACTAAACTGTTTTTTTTTACTTCACGATTAACTTCACGAGTTTACTCCTTATAAACTCTCTTCACACAAACTGCACTCGCTGGGTTTACTTTACTTAAACTGTTTATTGTTCGCATCGATGTGCTTTTTATATGGCTGAGTAAATAATACATCGAAAGCTCTCGAACCTCTCGATATTTCAGGTAGGTTCCATTTCTTTCTTTTAATTTCTCTTGTAGCCATGCGTATGTAAACATCTACCTCTTTCAGCTCTTAGTGTTTGTTGTTGCTTGTTTATTGTCTGTTATTTGTTTTCTATAAAAGAACTAAAAAGAAATTAAAAGAAAGAAATGGAATCTACCTGAAATATCGAGAGGTTCGAGAGCTCTCGATGTGTTGTTTACTCAGCCATATAAAAAGCACATCGATGCTAACAGCAATCAGTTTATTTGGTGTAAACTCAGTGAAAGTGTTATTGGTGTGAAGAGGTTTTATAAGGAGTAAACTCGTGAAGTGAATCGTGAATTAAAAAACCAGTTTAGTTGGGGCTAACTCAGTAAAGAGAGTTAAGTGTGGATAACCTCTGGTTGAAAAGGTTGTGATCGAACCTAAGTTGTAACTACGATCGGGTTGGAAGATCTTTAAGAAGAAAGATCTGTGGAGTAATTGTTGTTGTTTACAAAATTGCAAACAGACGGAGTAATTAAGAATAGAAAATTGTTATTGGCTGTAAAAAGGTTACAAGCAGTGGTGCACAAAACTGTGTTGAATAAAGGATTTTTAATTAAA
This sequence comes from Wohlfahrtia magnifica, assembly GCA_023159175.1. NCBI lineage: Eukaryota > Metazoa > Arthropoda > Insecta > Diptera > Sarcophagidae > Wohlfahrtia > Wohlfahrtia magnifica. The sequence goes on along the minus strand of JAKWBJ010000369.1, from coordinate 51,680 downwards.
ACCAAACACAAAATTTATTTTATTTTAACTACAATCTACGAACTCATAAAAACACGTTTTTAAAAAGGTAAAAACGTAACAATATATATATATATATATATATATATATATATATATATATATATATATATATATATATATATATATATTTTGAGTGCTATATACATTTTGAGTGCTGTTGTCCAATAAATGGTATTAAACTTGCTAATAATTACTCAAAACTTAATTATTATACCTGCATGTGTTGATCTAACTCTTTTGATATAACTCTTTTGAGCAGGTATAATAATAATAATGCAGGTATAATAATTAAGTTTTGAGTAATTATTAGCAAGTTTAATACCATTTATTGGACAATAGCACTCAAAATGGGTCTTGGTAAACACTTCACCATCAACGAAAAAGATATTGTTCTAAAATTCAGAAAACAAGGCAAATATATGGGCGAAATATCGAAGTTAAGGGAGTGTTCAAAAACAAAGGTTTTTAATGCTATTCACAAGAAAATCAAACTCGAAACAAGAGAGAGAAAGCGAAAAACATCAGCTCAATTTGACAAAATTGTAATTCGCAAGAGTAAGATCGACCCCTTTTTGCCATCTGAAGAGCTAAAAAATGATTTATGCGCAACGGTTACAAGCTGAACTATAAGAAATAAACTCCAGGAAGCTGGATTAAAAGCCCGTAGACCAAGAAAAGTTCCTTTGTTGAGCAAGACAAATATTGCTAAAAGGTTAAGGTTTTCAAAACAACATCTGCATCGTAAAAATTGGGCAAACGTGCTTTGTCTGATGAAACCAAGATAATTTGGTTTGGCTCAGATGGCAAAACATTTGTTCCCCGGCCAAAAAACAAAGAGTATTACCCCAAGTACACCAAAAAGACTGTGAAACATGGTGGATGTAATCATTTTTTGGGGCTGTTTTTCATCATCTGTCGGCCAGATTTATAGAATAGATGGAAAATTATGCACCGTGGACTATCGGAATATCTTGCAGAACCAAATGCTGCCGTTTGCTGAAGAGGAAATGCCACTGAAGTGAGAATTTATACAGGATAACGATCCAAAACATTCCTCAAAACTTGTAAAATCTTGGTTTCTGCAGAAAAAGATTAGCGTACTGGATTGGCCTTCACAATCTCCGGATTTAAATCCGATTGAGCACCTTTGGGGAGTTCTAAAAAAGAAAGTCGGGCACTATAAGTCTAAAAATAAAAATGATTTGTGGGAAGAAATCAAAGAGGAATGGTACTCCATATCCCCGGAAGCATACACTAATTTAGTGGACGTATGCAACGCAGATGTGAAGAAGTGATAAAGCAGAATGGAGCTTCAACTAAATATTAGTAAAATTCTAAGATGGAAAGGTAACAGTTCAAAACAATGATATTAATGTTAAATAATTAAATCGTTCTTATTATTTTTCCCAGAGTGCTTCTGTTAAATTAAGACTTTTTTTTAGATTGTAGGAAGGCGGTTTTATTTATATGATTTCTTAACCAATACTTAAGAACTTTACACATTATTTTTTTTATTTATGAAAAAAAAATAAAAATTTCCTAATAAAAGCGTTAGTTCTTATTATTTTTTCCAACACTGTATATATATGTTTATACATATATATATGTATATATATACATGTAAATATGTTATATATATATATATATATATGTTATATATGTATATATGTTATATATGTATATATGTTTATATATATATATATATATATATATATATATATATATATATATATAAGAGTCCTCGAAAAGTATCATTTCACAGCAAACGGGAGCAATATATATATAAGCACTATATATATATATATATATATATATATATATATATATATATGGTAAGAGTGCTCGAAATGTAAAAATGCAAATATATATATATATATATATATATATATATATATATATATATATATATGTATATATATATATATATATATATATATATATATATATATATATTGCTCCGGTTTGCTGTGAAATGATACATTTCGAGGACTCTTACCCATAAGTCTAGTTTCCATAAGTTTTTTTCTTATTGTGCGACTTGAAACAGGAGAATAAAAATAAGCGAATTAAAAGTTTATCAAAACTGACAGTTGTTCTACGCTGTCTTTTCATAGTCTCTGCAGATTTCTTTCATTGGATCTTATTAATTACTTTAGTTTTAGAGCACTTCATGGTCTAAACAATTTTCGCTATATATAAGGATTACTCTTTCATCAAAATCTTCAATACATCAAATTTTATGACATACTGGACAAAAATAAATTGTCCCCAGTATTTGTTTCAAAACCGTATATTTATTATTATTCTTTCCCTTTCATTTAAATTCTAATTTTGTTGACACAAGTAGCACTCAAAAGAATCCGATAGTATTGATAGTTTTTTTGCAAACTATCGAAACTATCGAGTGGGCCGACTGTCGATAGTTTTGCAGCTCTACTTATCCTACTGTTATTTTCATTCATAATATTTTTAAAATGATTCTTTCTGTTAATGTTCCTATTGCTAGTCTGCCAACCTCACGCGTAAGCAAAAAAAAGTACTGCCAATAAAATTACATATGACAACATTTGTAATATTGACATTTCTTCGCCATCACAAGAAAAGGTAAATACAGTTCGGATTATGCATTTTGTTCTATATATTAATTACTAATAACGTTTACTTTGAGACTAAATACTTGTTCTGCGGATATCAGACCATGGTAAATATTGTTCAATTAAACTCATTAAACTTTTTCCTAACATACAATTTTCATTCCATTAGGACTGCCGCCGCAACAAGTAAAGTAAAAGTTAATTAAGTATATGACAGACTTTTCGTTAAGTTTTTAACAGTAGCATAAGTGAACAAAAGTATATTATTATATATTAATTCAAGTTGATACTTCTGTTTAGTAACTACGGTTTTAAATAAAAGATTAATTTGAAGTTATATAATGAACATATGTATTAAAATTTTTAAATATTTCGTATAATTCATACTGTTACGAAACTAAAAATGCCAACATTTTGGTATATTCGGTAGTTATGTGTCACCCTGTAGCACTACCAATTCGACCATCTTCACGTTACATTTGAACATTAAGTTCATATTATTTTTCCCAGACTGCTTCTGTTAAACTAAGACTTTTTGTAGATTGTAGAAAGGCAGTTTTATTTCTATGATTTCTTAACCAATACTTAAGAACTTTAAGTTTACACATTATTTTTATATATATGAAAGAAGAATAAAAATTTTCTAATAAAAGCGTTCGTTTTTATCATTTTCTTCAACACTGTATATATATGTAAATACACTGTATATATATGTATATACATATGTTTATATATATATATATATATATATATATATATATATATATATATATATATATATATATATATATATATGTATATATATATGTATATACATATGTTTATATATATGTATATACATATGTTTATACATATATATATATGTATATATATATATATACATACAAACATATACATATATATTTATATATGTATATATACATATATACTGAATTCGTATATAAAAAGAATATGCGATATATATATATATCATTAAGCACCTACATGTACATATATAAAGCTTAAAAGAAAAGAAAAAGAAAAAAAGACGACAGGAAGTTATTTGAGTTCCTCCATAAGCGGTGCTTAATACTAAATATGAGCTTCAACTTAAAAAAAGAAAACCCAAAAGGATATTTGATCTTTTTTAAGTTGCGTTTGTAATTGTTTTGTGTATGTGAAATTTGTTTTTGTTTTGTGTGTATATTTGTTTAAATGTAAGATTTCATATTTATATTTAAAATTATATATTTAAATTTATTTTTTAAATATATAATTCTATTTTAAATAAAATATTTAAAATTGACCAAGCTTTGGGAGCTCCTTCATATTGCTAGTAGAGCTTGAATATAAAAAAGGGAGACTGATTTGTTTTGCTTAAATTGAAGCAGCAAAGCAGAAATATATTGTTGTTAGTGTTTTGAATATATGGGATAAATGAAAAGTTTTTTTTTTACTCTTGACATTGAAAAATTAAATCAATTATCTATTTATATATACATAAGTGTTAAATCCAGTCCTTTATATTTCTATTGAATAAAACAAATGTGTCATGAAATATAATTAATCAGTGTTAGTGTTATTTAATATGGTTAACTAAATTGTTGATATGAGCTGTTGGTGAGGGTGATGGGCTTCCGTAGTGAAATGGGATCGTCAATTGGGTTTTATTGGATGTGTAGACGACCAAGGTTTGGTGGGCGGGTGAGGCGTTCCACCAGCTTCTACTTCGAATATGTTGCCTGTGAGTAATGAGTTTTATTTAGTTTTTATGAAATAGTCAATCTTATTAGATAATTTATTGTTGACGTAACTTGTGCTAGAGGTGAGGGAGGAATCTCGCCCTGGTACTACTGTACAAACTAGCCGTGCTATCACCCTAGTACCATATTGAAGATCGAAGAATTTCACGTAACAATAATGGCGCCCAAACAATAGGAGATTAGTAAAGTGCAATAGACCAAAATAATTTCCTCTTTCTGTGATATTAGTTAATAGTGTAGGTAATTGTAGCCGTTTGTTTAGTTTAGAACAAATGTTGTACAAGAACTACAATTATATACTTATCACAAGAGGAAGTAACAATAATGCAAGGGAGGAAATGTAGCCTGTAGGATAAAGTTAATCTTAACTGTCTCGATCCGTTCCTTATTTTGTTTCTTTGCTTGTAGTTTGAAGGAATAGTTACAGCCTTAAGTTAATTCTTCTTTGTAGCATAGGTTTGATACCAATGATAGCTGCTTTATGAAGAAATTGTAAAGGCCCATTGTATGATTGGGAACGAGCTGATTGCTAACCGTGCTCAAGGGGTGATGAATGACCATGCAATAAACTAACAGATTGGAATAACATTTAAGTATAATTTGTCTTGCAACACAGGCGAGTATTTAATATGAAGAACCAATTAAATAAAAAATCACGCCTTCACCAGATATCAACAGCCCTGAAAATATATGTATTTAATTTTCGTTTGATATAAGATATTTTGTGTGTTAATGATTTTGTTATTTATTAATGTATATATTCATTTGATCTTGCATAAATATATTAGAAAACAATCTTTAGAATTCAATATTATTTATTTAGTAATTATATAGGCTTGTAGTTAGTTCTATTTTCGTTTTAATTTTTTTATTTTAATTTAATTTTTATTTATTATTTTCATTATTATTTATTATTTTTATATTTTTTATTATTCATTTTTTTGTTTATTTTATATTTATATTTGTTTGATCGTTTCTTTGTCCATTTTTGGCAATCCTTGATTTTTAATTTTTTTGGCTTTAAATAGTTTAATATATCTTTGCACCAATAGCTCACATTAGGGATCTCAGGCAATACAGAGAAAATGAGTTAGGAGTCACGAACTTCGATTTAAAGAGATCCGTACTATCCGCGCAACCAAAGCAAAGGAAAGTAGATAGGTTCGTCGAAAAATGCATAATAGAAGGAAGAATATAGGAGACTCGCAATTCGTGGACCTATCAGGAACGATAGATACCGGCTCAAGCACTTACAAATACAATATCAAATTCCATGGAAAGAAGTTTTATATGACTTTTACCTGTTGATGTCTGGAGCAGCGAGGGAGTGGTGGAGAGAAAATAACAAAGCAATGAGTCGGTGGATAGTTTTTTTTACTCAATGCACCAGATTAGTCCAACCAATTCCAGAATACGGCATGATTAAGATAATGAAAGGGAATATCAGAGATGCAGTTAAGGATCGAATGCCATGAAGCTGAACGTAATTTTATGAAAAAGGATACTAGATATCATATCGCACCGATCCGCCAACCCCAGAGGTTTATTAATGAAATCAACGAAGAACCAGGCGACGATGAGGATAATCAATCATCCTGTTTAGATGAGGTTAGTGTGAATTTACAACAACAAAAACACGTAATCGTTTGCTTGATTTGTAGACAGAGTGGTCACATTTTCATCGATTGTCCAGGAACTGAAAGAAATCTATTATGCTACAGATGTGGGAGAACAAATGTTATTACTTCAAAATTTCCAATTTGTCAATCGGGAAACCTGAACCGAGGCTTGGGGACGAAGGGTTACCCACGTCCTTCGGAGACCCCTTCCTCTTTGAAAAACTAAATGAAAAAATGGAAACAAAAATAATATATAGATACCCTTATCGAACATAAGACATTATATGCCAGTAGAAGTGAAGAAAGTAAATTATATTCAAGTGAAAAGGAAAATTTTTGGAGAACATAGAGGCCAAATAAGCGAGAAGATAAGGAAACTGCGAGAAAAATTTGTTAAGCTAAAAAGGCAAAGAAGATTGTTGGTTGATACGCTAAATAGAACAAAAGAGAATAAAGACGACAATAGAATTTGTGTAGATCTGAATATAAGCAACAAAATGATTCATGAATTGCTTAACACCGGTGCATCAGTGAGTGTACTTAGAAGAGGTTGTCGTGAAATATGCGAAGAATTAGAATTGAACATTAAGTCAGAACAGAACAGCGAGTGGTCAACATCACAGAATTTTAGGCAGAGTTCAGGTCAAAATGAGTTACAAAAACAAAGAGGATATCACAATCGAATCGACTTTTGGCGAATTTGCAGGATAGCTCCGGAAATTATTGGTATAGAAAAACCGTCAATCGACAAGATCGTAACAGACCTTGCGGAGAAGATCGAATACAGGATGAAGCCACACGAATTGACTGATGAGCAACAAGGACAATTGGATAATGTGATGAGAATGTTTGATATGTTTGAAGGAAAAGTTCTTGCGAAAATTCATCTAGAGAAACATTCCATTACCTTGGTCAAAGATGCTGTTACCGTAAAGGACCGGTATTATCCCATATCTCTTGCAGTTCAAAACATAGTGTATGAGGAGATTGACAAGGTGCTGACGCTTGTCGTTGAAGCTCGAAAGCTTAACAAGTTGATAGTAAAATATGCCTACCCACTCCAGACTATTGTTGGCATACTAAGTAGAATTGAGGAGAACCATTTCATTAGTAGTGTGGACCTAAAGTGTGCATTCTGGCAAATAGAACTATGCGATACGAGCAAGCCATATAGGGCTTTTACAGTGCCGGGCAGAGTATTGTATTAATTTTGGGTTATACCATTTGATTTGTACAACGCGGCACAAAGGCTATGCAGACTGATGAATAAGGTAGTGCCGTCAGAGCTTAAGGAAAATGTTTTTGTATACTTGGATGACCTATTGGTTATTTCGAGTACATTCGAGGTAAAAAGTTGTTTGGGTACAGTCGATTTGTATAGACGGTTTATTAAGAATTTTGCAGCATTATCAGCGCCACTTACTGACACATTGAAAAAGTCGAAGAGGTTCGAATTAACATCTATTGTATTACATAATTTTTCAAAATTTATCTTTTGAAAGACCATGAGGGAAGCTACTACGGCAAATGTAATTGACTTTTAAATTAGGTATATATTTCATAAGTTTGGTGTGCCTGAGGTGACATTGGATCGCAGTTTTTAGCTAATGGGTTTCAGAAGATGATAGATTTGCACGGCATAAAACATCTGAAAACGGCTGTTCATTCCCCTCAATCAAATCCCACTGTATTACTTAGTTTTGCTTTCAACATCTTTCCTACTGCTTTAATACATTATTCTATTTATGTATATATGTACATACTAAAGAGTTGAATAAACGTGGTCATCAAAAAACATATTCATGTCTTCATTGACTAAAACCCTATTTCGAATAAAAATCAGAACACGAAACAAACTGTTGCTTTATTCATACCATGAGTGGAATATTTGTTTCAATTCGCTAACACAAAGCGATTGTTCATTGAAACGATTTTTATTTCGTAGTTCTCGCTCTCATCTCACATTTTCTTAATACGCAATAGCAATGTTGCCAGTTTGGCAAAATCATGTAATCATTGTATTTCTTTAATGATTTTCCTTTTCCTACATCTGGCAACACTGATTTTTAAAAGCATATTGTTTTTGCATGAACTTCATCGATATCAGCGTTATCGTTGATGCGACTAAAGTCGCATTTTGCTACTTTTTTAACGGCCAAAATCATTTTGTGCGACTTTTAAAAATGCACTAAATTTCTCTAGTTTCCATAAGTTTTTGCTACTTTTGCCCATTTTTCACAATCAAATTTCATAATCGCTAGAATATTAATGGATAATATCAACTTTAGGAAAAATTGCGTTATTCAATTAGGTTTAAAATTTGAAAATCTGGTTTCTATAAAATTTGTGTCCTATATATTAGGTATAATTAACAAACTAAATATATGTTTTCAGAGTGAAGCATCACAAATTATATTTTTACTGAGTTACACAAAAGAAATTTTAGTGCAAATTTTTAAAAATAGAATATATTTAAGTAACAAAGACTCAGAATACTAATTACAAAGATAATTCTAACATAAAAAATATTACAAATATATACATAGGCCATTAAGCTGAAATAGCAATAAATTGTAAAAATATATCGGATGTAGAATGTATAGCAATAAAAACAAATATTTTAAAGTTTTACCAAAAACTATGTGACGAAGTATTATTTCGAATCAACATTAATGATTAAAGGCTGAAAGTCTTAAGTTTTTTCAAGCAAGCAATGAAGATATGGCCTACATAGATCTCATTTCAGAATTTAATTATATTATACATAAGTGATGTAGAGGCTGTTATTATTGAATTTAAATTATTAGAGAGTAAGGTAAGCAATATGAATGCAATTTTAAATTTAAGAATTGTGAACATTTTTGGCGCACAATAGGTAATGCTAAAACTTCATTAAATGAACCTTTGTACTTATGCAAGCTGGCTGTGCATATGTTAACTCACAGCAGCACGTGCGCTGAACGAGTTTTTTCTAAATTAGGCCTTGTGAAAAATAAGTTAACAAATAGATTAAAAGTAGAAACTTGTGCATCCATGTTGTCTTCATTAAATTTATCAGATAAGGAAATAGAAAATTGGATTTCAAGTAGTTAACTAATAGAAAAATACAAGAAGCAAGTTTCGAAAAAAATAAATCTAAAATAAAATCCAAATAACAACAAAAGATTTATTGTATTTAGGGGTCTTTATTAGCAATGTTAACTTTCGATATTTTGCTATTACCTAATGAAACAAGAAGGAATTATTTAAAAGAAATAAACCTATTACATTTTTGTATATAAAAGGTCAATAAAAGTAGTATGTATACAATTTTAAATACATACATGTGTATATCTTATACATATTGCTATAAAGTTATATTATAAAAAATTTAATTTTAACATTAGTAATGAATTATTTGTTATTTATTAAACTATTGAAATATTTTTGGTTTCCTTGTTTAACGTCTTATAGTGACTTCTTGTGCGACTTTCACTTAAATCCCGTTTTTAAAAAACTCAACGGCAACGCTGATCGCTAACCAGACGGTTGATTGTTATTGATTGCTTTGCTTTTAAAAATTGTTTGCGTTGTTGTTTACCTTTTTTGTTCTTCTCTTCAACGGACACAGCAAAAATTCAGTAACACTACTACACCACTAATTTCTCTTCTTAGTCACCATATACCAGTGTCGCTCAAGAAGAGAGCCACACTTAAAATGAGAGAACCACACTAAGAGAATAATTAAATTTTTCTATTTATTCTTTCTTAAAAGACTTGCTTTTTTGCATTATAAATAAAAACTAATTCTAAAAATAATAAGTACATCTGCCAAACAAAAAATACGTAAGTATGTACAACGGGACACAAAAGGGCGGATTAAAAAAGCTAGATACTCTTCCGTGTGTTTATATGAAAGTGTGGACAAATCCAAATGTAGATTTTTTTTAAAGTGAGTACTTACTGTCATATATTAAAATATTTTGCACAAACAAAGCCCGATTTACGTATTTGATTAGCTGTTTAATAAAGTACTGTCAAATAGATGCTTTATTGATTTTCTATTCTATGTGAAAGGATATATTGCACCGGTACTTCCAATGCTGTATGTTTTTTCACTAAAAAAAAACACAAATGCAATTGTATCTCTCTTTTTGATAAATATGTTAATATAAAAAAGAAATAGCATTAGAGTGTAGAATTTTGAAAATACGAAAATATTTTAACAAAAATTTAGATTCATTTAAAAAACAGTAGGTGAAGTTAAATTATTTTTCTTGTGTCTGATAAAATCCATTAACTTTTCAATTTCCTTCGGATATCATTTGATTTTAGCAATGTCTCAATATGGCTGTCTGTCAGCTTGTTTCTGAATTTGTTTTTTATCTGCGACTTTGATGAAAATGCACACTCGCTGATATATGTGGTGCCAAACATTTAAAAAAGGCTTAGTGTTAAATAACATTAATATTAAAAATCCTAACAATCGGATATTTTTTGGGGCAAACATTTTTCCAAAAGTTGACACCCATTTCCGTTGAAATAAATAAGTCTTGTTACATCAGTGTCAATTCCTCCTCTTTATCAAGTTGTAGATTTTTAACGAGCATAGGATTATTAACAAAATGTTTACAGTCCATTGCAAGCTCAAGAAATCTACCTTGAAAGTTTTCCAAAAGTAAATTTATTTTTTTTTTCCTACATTTGGCAATTGTGTAAAAATTATCTGAATTTTTGGAAAATTGGATAAATCTTGGCATCGAATTTGATTTTTCAAAATGAAAAGTTTTCCTGAAAACTCATTTATTGCATGCATAATTTCTGTCATATTCTTAACTTAGTCTTGTAATAGGTTTATGGTTTATGGTTATGTTATTAATGTGATGTGTTATGTCTGCAAGGAAGGCTGAGTCGGGCATTTTAAAACATTTAAAATGTCTGCTCTTTGCTACAATCCTGTGTTTTGAAACAAAGTTCTAACTTCGATCTAAGATTGAAAAGACGCTCTAACCATTTTCCTAGACTTAGCCATCTAACCTCCGTAAACATTAACACGTCACCATAGTCTGCATCTATTTTTTTTAGAAACGCTATTAGCTTTCTGTGAGAAAGTGCGTTGTGGCCTCCTCTTAGGCATTTGAAGATTTCTCCTCTTAAGCAAATAATCTTTGACTAGCACCATCGAATATGTCTATACTGTCGTTAAAACACACGGACAAGTATTTAGCATTTTTTATACGTTTTGTCGTTTCCCATTGCATAAATAGCCCTATATCATCAGTCCGGCGTGCCATTGTTTCACGAGAAAAAGGCATTTCTATTTATAATATTCCCCATTTTTGTCCCTACTTCCCCAAGTAAATGCATTATGTTTAAGCATAGTGCTTTAAAGATTTCCATTTCAAAATGGCGTCATTTTTTTGCTAAATCTAAACTAATAATATATGTAGCTTTCATTTGATTATCAGTGGTGCAATCTAAAGAAATACTCGCATGTCTACTTTGAACATAAAGATTTTTAAGTCAAAAATGTTCTTCAAGTTTTTTTTTACTAATTGGTTTTTATCATTTTCAAAAACACAATGCAATTCATAATGTCGCTTAAGACAAGATGCAAACATATTCTTTATTATTTGATAACATACAATGCATTCAGCTTCATTAAATGTATTGATAGAAAATATAAAAGTGTTTCTCACTCATCATCCCACATACTTATTAAACAATTTTTTTCAAATTCCTGTAAAGAAATATATATTCATACAAAATATAAATAAACATGCATAAATTTATGTAGCTTATTATCAAACTTCTCAGTGTAATAAGCAAAATTATAACTCTCTTCCAAATCACGTGAAACTAAAAGACACAAAAACATGCTATACAGTGCTTTTTCTTTGGCAATAAGCAAGACACTGAATTAAAATTGTGGCGCAGACACATATTTTTTGTTGTACATATGGTTGCCATTTGAAATAATATAAACAAAGCGTATTAATTTTTTTATACAATATTTTGTAGCATTGTTTATTTATTACAAGTTCTTAAACTTTTAATAAGAAAATAAAACAAAAATATATTTTAAGGAATTAAAAAAGCAATATCCAAAAATACAGTGTGATATATAATTTGAAAAACTATGTAATAAAGGTTAGCGGTATAGTTGAGTTTGGTACATTTCAAGAAAATTTTTGGTAGGATTTTTTTCTTTTAGCAGCCCTGGTTGTAATATTTACGAAGAGAATAAAAAACCAGCCCAAAAGCTTCGTAATCTGAACAATATGGATGAGTGATGCTGCCATATACATACTAGGTATGTAAGTACGCTTTAGCATATTTATCTACTATTACGGTACTTTTGTATTTTAACTTTACTAATGTATTTTTTAATCAATTATTTTCTGATCACCAAACTGGTTGGTTTTATTTTAAATCGTAACTTAACAGTTTTAAATATGTACATCTCTGGCAGTCTTTCTTAGATTGTATTCTAAATTTTGTATAGAGCAACTTATTTTGTTTGCAATCATGACATAAAATATTATTACGAAAATGAAAATGCTAAAGACAAAATTCACCACGTCAGAGCTTATTATGAGCTTTTAGCTAAAAAAAATGTATTGGCTTGTGTCAAGGCTTAAAAACTTCTAAAATTATCTGCACTAGTTAAAAGTGTTACCAATGCATGGATCGGTTATTTTTTGTGTTATTTTAGACCACTTTGAATTAACGTCGAAAAATCTAAGATTAGTGTCAGTACTAAAACATTCTAAACTAAGATGAAATACTATAAAAGTGGCGAATTTCGGCTGGTGAGTTAGTTAGTTTCGAATTGGCTGTCAAAAAGTAAAGTCTGTTTAAGGCGCAATTAAAAAGTCTTTTAAAAGCGAATTTGTTGTATTAAAGTACATTGGAATTAGTAAAGAGAGAGATTGATTGTAAAACAATTAAAGTAAAAATAGTAAAACGAACTCAAACGTTTTAAAAAGGTTAAAACGTAACAATATTAAATTCGAAAGAAAACACAATATTTTATGATCTTTTTTATTTTTTAAATGATATGACAGTGCTTTTTAATATGCAGTTTATAGAATAATGGGAGTAGAAAATCTTTAGGTGGATTTGCGCAGGATAGGATTTAATTTTAGATCTATGGTTTCTTCTGTAAAGTTTCCTAGAATTTCGCGTAGATTACGTTTTTCAAATACGACTCTTGACGAAAAAAATTAAATTAAAGACAGCTAATTGACAGTAACAATTTGAGCATCATCGTTTCTGAAAACATAGGGACCAATGACTCCGCCAGCCCATAAAGCGCACAAAATGGTAATTTTCTATGGATGTTATTGTGATACGACAAAAGCTTATCCTTACTCGTAATGCAACAATTCTGCTTATTTACGTACCCATTCAACCGAAAATGGGCTTCATCGAAGAAAAAAATTTTGGGAGAAAATTCAATATCAGTTTGTTTTCCAACTCAATTTGTAAGCATTCCTCTAGTGTCTATCCATAATGAAATGTTAAACCAAACCAAACAAAAATCAACTGTCAGCTATTAAATTGGTTGTCAAATCAATCAGTGTTGCGAATTCAACGTTATGAACCTCTAAAAAAAATACCCAATAGATATAAAATATTTGGGTTTATATTTTTGCGTCAAATTAAGCAAATTGTGTGCTTTTGGTAAAACTAACAATAATATTTATATAATATTAGACAACAAGAAATTTTCAACACCAATTAAGACAATATATGATCCTAAGCTTCGCTATATCCTTTACAAAAAAAAAAACTTCATAGCAAGGAATTGCACTAAATTTTCTTTTTCTTGTTTACATTGATTGATTGAGGCCAAATGGAACACGACCCAAATGGAGCCTTCTATGTTCACCATGTTAAATGAAGCTACAAAAAAAACCAGTTATCTTTTTCTGTGATAGAACAAATGCCTTTTTTGGAAATTTATTTTGTAAGCCAAAATGGAAACAATAAGTTAAAGCTAACGCTGCTAGGTTTTGAACCAGATGAGATAAATAAACAGTTTTACGTTCATTAAAGTTTAACGAACGATAATTTTAAAATTCCCCGAGAAGCACTCGATTTTAAGAGGCGGAAACGTTTACACTCGGCGTATTCCTATCGAGGTCTTGTTAACGTAAAACAATCACAAGGAGATCAACCCACCTGCATAGAAAGCCTGGAAGCCTTAAACCATTTTTTTTCTGTCAATGAAGGAAGTAATTCCAATCTGGATCATTGTGTGCAACAGGGCAGTATTACAACTTAATCCAGATAATCTATGTGTCATTGTTCTTCTTGCTGTAGTCGTTCTGTTTATTATTGTGTTTTTATGTTTTAACTTTGTTATACTTATATCTTTAGTAAATAACGTATACAATAGTATTCGTATGGCTTCGTGGTTATTTTATTGAACAATTTCGTTGCTTTTAGGGCTTTTTTCACTGTTAATAATCAATTTAAGTAGATGTAGTAATAATTCCCAGGACGTGACTTTTCACATGGAGAAGATTTTGGCGAAACAGAAAAGCAGTCCGAAATGATGTCACATTAACGCACAAAGCTTGATGTGTAAGATTGACGAGTTCAGATTTATTTTTGAAGACTCTACCATTGATGTGATGTGTGCGTCTGAGACTTGGCTCAATGAATCTGTTCCACATAGTTTGATCTGCCTTCATGGTTATAAAGTATTTCGATTTGACAGGATAGGTAGAGGCGATGGAGTTGCAGTTTTTATAAGGAACTCGATAACATGCAAGCTTCAGTCTAAAGCCAATGATCTTGAAGACATAGAATATGTCTTTGTGGAAATTTTGAAACATAGTACAAAAATGCTTGTGGGATGTGTTTATAGACCTAAACGTGTTGTACCCTACGCTGATTTCCTCAACAATTTGGAGGTTTTAACTTTGTGCTACAATGATGTATGCATCCTAGGGGACTTCAGTTCTAATGTGCTAAAAGAATCTTCACTTAGGGAAAGTATGGGATCCATAGGACTTTTAGCTGTTAATACAGCGACGCTCACTCATTTTACAGCCACATGCAGCACACTGATTAACCTCATTTTTGTTGTAAATCCATCAAATGTTTTTTTATGCGATCGAATTGCTGCCCCTTGTTTCTCTAAACATGATTTTAGTATTTTTGACATATGATTTTAAACTTCACCATGAAAATCAAGTTATTTTCTATTGGGATTTTAAATACATCGTATGAATCTTTTGTATGAATTTTTTTGTTTACTTGATTGCGATTATACTTATTTTTTGCTTACTGCTGACGATCAATTGGACCACTTAGAATCCAACATCTCTATTCTTTTAGAGAGAAGTGTAGCACTTAAAATGAAGAAAATCTCTACGAAGAAAAAACCATGGCTTACGGCAGATATTCTACAAGCGATAAGAAGCAGAGATCTATTCTACTAAGTAAAAAAGTATTAGAACGCTGAATCTCAAAATGGATTTTCGTATTGCTAAGAGTAACGTTAATAAGAAAATACGCATGGCAAAATCGAAATTCTACTCCAACAATTTCAGCGCTGCTGTAAGTTCCGGGAACACTTGGAAAATAATCAGAGATATAGGAATCGGCAGTAATGATAAGAGCAGTGACTGTCCTATTGATGCTGATGATCTGAACAAAATTTTTCCAAATTTACCATTGAATTCGTGAGATGCCTCAAGAATAGAGAATGATCATTATTATCTTTATCCTTCTTTTAATCATCCTGCATTTGAGTTTCATGCGTCCGCCAATCCGATGTTATTTTCAGTTTTGCCTATGTCAAATCAAATGCAATTGGCTTCGATAACATGCATCCAAAATTTATTAGAACCATCTTACCGTTAATACTACCCTACCTTACACATCTCTTCAACACTATCATTACAACAAGTACTTCCCTAATAAATGGAAGCGTGCTTAAATAATACCGCTACCAAAATCGAACACAGAATATAGGCAAATCGCAATTTTAAGTTATTTGTCTAAAGCATTTGAAAAATTATTATGTGCCTAAATGACCGCGTATCTGGTGGGGCACTGTGCGCTAGAAAATGATCGTAAACTTATTCGATATCAGACTCGGATATTTTTGGTCGAGAGGTTAGAGGCCACGACGAATACATAACTGATTAATTTATTGTTATAGCCATTGATTTTTTAAATTGAAGTCTTTGATAAAAACGCTACGTACTTATTTAAGTCAGCCGATTAATATTGTTTGTTTTGAGTTGCCATGCTATGCTCTTTCAACTAAATTAAACGAGTTTATTCGAGTTAATATATCCTATGTTTCTGGACAAAATAGGTGTGATTGTATTAGTTCAAATTCAGTACTTCTAAAAGCTTTAATGAAAAATCATTCAATATTCGAGCAGAATATTGTAAAATCCTTTAATGAATTCGAAGATAAAATTATTTACTTAATGAATAAAAAATCAATAAAATGGAACTTAAAATAAACGCCGTCGAAAATAAACTTTAAATAAGT
Source organism: Wohlfahrtia magnifica (assembly GCA_023159175.1). Taxonomy (NCBI): domain Eukaryota; kingdom Metazoa; phylum Arthropoda; class Insecta; order Diptera; family Sarcophagidae; genus Wohlfahrtia; species Wohlfahrtia magnifica. The sequence continues at coordinate 35,203 of JAKWBJ010000369.1, read as the reverse complement.
CTGGAGAAACGTATTGTTGACGTTATGAGTGAAGTGCATTCTGTAAATGTGAGGATTATAGAATTTGAAACCGTCTGTAGTAAAATTCCACAATTTTAATTAATGATATAAGAATATTCAAATCGCAATTATATATATATATGTCTATATATATATGTCTATAATACAATATCGGCAACAATAAAAACATGGCTTACACTGATGTTGGCTCTATTTTTCCGTAGACGGTCGCAGACTCTCCAGTAGCTGTACGTAGTCTTATAATTTTTTAATAAAGCATAGATATTTGTTTTAAAATGTTTCAAGTGCTCTCGTTGGAATATCCAAGGGCATGCCAGCTGGCTTGGCTTTTCATCCAAAATTACTTTTATAATATCATACCACTTTTGATTCAAGATCATCCAATATTACTTCTCTTATAAATTTTTTAAATAATAATTAGAATAACAATGTATATTCTTTTCGGTGCCCTAAAAAATTTCCAACAGCAATCCTTTTTATATCTTAATTTGAAATAGATCATTTAATAACAACAAAGCTTCTTAAGCTTCAGTGTATGCAAAACAATTGTAAGCAAATATTTGATAACTTTACGTACTTTCGAATTCATTTAGAAAAACAACATAAGAGAAGCACTAGTGTAAGTAAAGCTAAAGGACCACTACCATGTTCATTCTCCTCATCTTTTCAAATTGAAGACAAAAATATCTTAGCAGGTCAGAAGCAAACTTCTGAACCTTCAGTTTCTGCAAAAGCTGAACATATCTCTCAGACTATAAATAACTCAAAGAAAAAAGCGTTGATGTTATCAGTAAGTTTATATCAGCAAATTGGTATGCCAAGGAACCAAGTTACAGAAATTCAGAATTTGGCCTCTATACAAAACCTATTCCAACCGAATGAAATTGTGGAAGATATAGGATTTATATTAGATTTCTGTAAGGAGCCATTTAAAGATTTTAAAACTGAGTATAAGTTCCTTAAGTTGCTGAGAGATTTTAAATTATATGAGCCTCCAAAATCATTCATAATAAATAGTACTATTTCTGAAATAATTATACATGGAAACCTAACTTTAGGTCCCAAGTCGGCTGCAATTTATGTTATGCCTTTAAAGTTTACTTTTAAATCAATTTTTCAAATTCCAAACTTTTTAAACTTAACTTTAGAAAATACAAAAAAATATTTAGAAGCAAATAATTTATGCAATTTCAAAAGTGGAGAAATATTTTAAATGAAAAAACAACAATACACTTTGATTTAATTATTCGTCTTATTTTAATTTTGATGACTTTAAAATAAACAATCCTCTTGGTTCCCACACCTATTCCATTTGTGGATGCTATTAAAATTTTCCAACGATGCCGCAATATCTCGTGTAAAAATTAGATTACATTTTTCATATAGCCTTTATATCAAGCGATGTTTTAAAATCAAACTGTAATGAAAAGGCTTTCTATCATCTGGTTGAAAAACTAAAACAACTTGAAAAAGGCATAGAAATCATCATTGAAAACGAAGTTAAGATTATGCATTTTGTTCTAGGTTTAATATTTAGAAGGCGACAATTTAGCTGTAAATAGTATATTGGATTTCGTTCAAACGTTTAACTAAAAAAGATATTGCCCTGCATGTACTAGAACAAGGACACAAATGCAGAGTTACGTCTCACAATCTCCAGACAGTCTTAGAAATAAAAATAATTACCAACAAGCTTTATTGGTCAATGATTTTCGTGAATCTGGAATTAAAGAAACTTGAATTTTTCAAAACTTAAGTCATTTTCATGTCAGTGAAAACTGTGTATTTGATATTATGGGTATTTGATATATATGAAGAAGTTGGTATATATGATGTATGCAATGTTCTTCTTGGTTTAATCAATGATAAAATTATAACATTAAATGATGTCAGTAGCAGGAAAACTCTCTTCAGTTCGTAGAAACAGAAGTTGGAAATAGTTCGATATCTTTAGATTTTGGTAGACTTAAAGCTTCTAACTTAAGAATATCAGCAAGTGAAGTTGCTTCATATGTGCATTTTTTGCCTTTAATGATTGGAGACTTAACTCCACCTAATAACAAACACTAGCTAACTTTAACAATCTTTCTGGAAATTATTGACATACTTTTAAAGACTGACTATACAGATAAAAAATTAAATTATTTGGAACTTTTAATTAAAAATCATCATTCAATGTATTTTTCTCTGTATGGTTCTTTGAAACCTAAACACCATTTTCTAGTACATTATGCAAATGCAATAAAAAAATTTTATCCTTTGAATTACCTGTGGTGTGTAATGAACACACATATATATATTTTTAAACTCCTCTTAGAAGACAATCCCCCATAGAGTTATAGCACTTGGTTAGGTAAAATAGGGAGGGAAAAGACTGACGGATGGGAGCCATTGACTACGCTAGCTAGCAGCCGGGTGGGGAGGTTCTTGTCTGCAGTTCTCTCAGTCCAAGTAATGTGTCATCCATAAATAATTATTATAGTCTCCCTATTAAGCTAAAATAAACAATAAAATAAAATGGACCGGTAGTTGATTTGCTAATACGACATTGCAGGTGTCCTAAATATCCCAATTTACAATCAACTATGCAAGCTAAACGCGATCAATCATAAATAACTTTATCACGACCTATTTTTGAGTTCCTAGATGTCATAGGAACTACGCCTCTTAACCCGCCCTACCATGGATCTTCTGGCGACAAATGATAATGAAAATCCACAAAATCAAAGGAAATCTATCCGATCACCTCACTCGAACTAGTTTAACCACACATATTTGTATCACAAACTCCCTAATTTTCATTTATTCATAATATTTATTCATAAAGACAATGTATCCTATATCCTTCCTTAAGATTAATATAATTATGATTATTTTTAATATTTATTTAAGTCCAACAAAAGAAATAATTTTTAAATATACTAATAAAAGATATATTCAGAAAAAAAACTAAATTCACATCTACTGTCTAAAATACCTACAATAGAGTGATAATCCAAGTCAAACGAACAATATTCACAAAACAACAAAACTTAAACATTATACTCGCAGATATAGATTTACAAAAAAGAAAGGAATATTTTTTTATGATTTTCTTCCTTTTACTTTAATTTGAGCTAAGTTTCTCTTATTCGTTCTTATTTTCACAATTAATAATTTCTACTTTCAATTTCTCTTTATTTCTGTCTTTTCTTACTTGAAATTTCTCTGATTAGGGATTTCTTTTTTTATAAGTTGATCTTGGCTTTCTCTTATATTTTTGAATCCTGTTTCATTTTTTTACATACTCTCTCTTATTTATTTAAATAAGAAGAAGCACTTATACAAATTTCAAGCAATGATAAAAACAAAAAGAAATTAAAAGAAAAAAAGTTACAGACATCCCTCGAATAGTGTGTAAACTATGTAACGATAAAACATTAAAAGCTGAAAATGGAGATGATATTAATAATAGGAGAAACTTCCTCAGATAAATATTGTTCGTTGGACTGAGACCTTAATAACTTTCTCTTAATTAATTAAAAAATATAATTCAATAGTAAAAATATAAATAAAAATGTAAATAAAATTGTGTAGAAAAATTTGACTCACCAAATTACTTGAACTCTGCTGCTGCGGAGTGATGAGGCCTCGCCATTCTGCTGCAGGGGAATGCTTGGTAAAATAAGATTGAATTAATTTGTATCTGATACTGATAATGCTATATAGGGTGTTCACTTAAATGTAGTTTTCTTATGATTAGAGACTTAATTTAATCTAGAGAGGAAAATATATATATTAAATTAAATAAATTCTTAAAGTGATAAATGCATTATATTGGGGATATGAATATTGTATTTTTAATACTGGCATATTAGTGTTTTGTGGGTATTTAATATTTTATCATTTATCTTTCAAATTTGGATTTTATTCACAACAACTGAAAACAAATACTATTATATATACAATATTCACATCCACTTTACCCTGTTGATTTAGTGTACTGTAGGTTCTTAAATACTTTTATTGATAAACTGCTGATTTATTCTTTTTCACGCCAGACTAGTGTATCTTCAGTTTTAAGTAGTTTACTTTTCAGAGGCTATTAACAAATGGGGTCTATTCAGGTACTTAGGCATTGGCTGATGATGGTGTCTTCAAAATCAATGGGAATTGAAATCACGCAAATTAGAGTTGTTGTTGTTGCTGAATGGTGGTGATTATGAGCTTAAACTTTACTGCAGTCGGTAAATTGGGTTCTGTCGGGTTACTTATAAATAAATGTTGATCACTAGGTGGCAGTCTGATGGCTGTTGAACTGATTGCACCAAATTTAAGACTTCGAGTACATTTTAGTTATTTATTGAATTCACTCGGCTCTGCTTATTTTATATATGGTTTTTAGATCTGTTTTTCTTTCTGAATTTTAATTTTAATGTTTTGATATTTTAGGGCTGTCCTCAGTTAAATAGCAATTTTGTTCAATTTTTAGCAATGCACTTTATAGATTATTTTGATTCTCTTTTTCTTTTCTTCTTCTTTTTTTTGTTTTGTTATCAAAGCGTGGCTTCTGATATCAATCGTATCTTTTGATACCAAGAGAAAAAAAGCGTACAATAGTGCCTCACGGAATGAGTCCACTACTTTAAAATCGCAAATTTAATGATTTTTCTTTTTTTCCACAGATTCTCTGGCCACAAAAATTATCTTTCCCCTTTTCCAAATAAAACCGGCACAATATGTCAAATTAAATTTCGTCCTCTTCTATGGTGTATTGGTGGCTAATAATCAAAAGTAACCTCTAATGTGACAATAATTTGCCTATGTATCTTTAGGTTTTCTATAAAAATTTAATTTCTTTGTTGAAATAATAATAACTAATAATAATAATTAATAGACATTTACCTTTAAAATATGCACAAAAATATTTAATCTTTATAATATTCACTATAGTTTGCCACTAAAAAACTAACTTTAATTTTTTCTTAATTAGGTGTATCTTATTGCACAGTTTAATTAAAAAAGAACATCTACCTGTACCGCTAAGCCTTTTATATACCTAAGACTACTGTTAGGGACCGTTATCTATTTGACAGAAATTAAGCAAGTTTACTGGGCTTACACTTGGATACTTTAACATGCGTTGGCATGCGAAAAGATGCGTCAATTTACAGTCGAGGTAAACGAATAACAAACACTTACTTCGTATACTTTTCAAAGACTGTATTACCAATAAAAACAATAATGAATTACAAAACTCAAAAGTTGATAAATTTGAATTAGAAAAAAAAAACACACGTTACAGGTGTGCGCGATTTGAAGCAAAACATAAGGCAGCTAAAATCCATCTTATTCTATAACAATTAAAACAGGTGTCAAATTTTCACATTTTTTGTTGGAACATAAGTATTCATTAAAACCAATATTTTCTATAAAGTCTTTCAAATATATAAGTTTAACTAATGAAGATTACTATTTTAAAATAAAAAATAAAAAATAATTTTGAGCATTGTAAAATATGTGAATAAGTCACATTTAAAGGAACGTTATATAAGTAACTATTATTTAGCTGTTCTCACTAAAATTTTTTTTCTTTACAAAATCATTTTTTCTTTTAATTGAAAACGAAGAATTTTATGACTTATGCAACGTAATCCAAGTAAATTAGTTCGATAAGCACTTTCAGTCTTATGAAATTGGTTCTTTACTTAAAGAAATATATATAATCAAAATTTTTGATATTACTAGCCCTCCTTTACAATAATATCCAATTAATAATGGAAAGAAATATGTTAGACCTAAGTTAATATAAGTATGTATGAACTTGTATGTATTAAATAATCATTGAATTTTTCTCTTTTTTAATACATATGTATACTTATGTAAATATTTAAATAAAAATAATAATAATTAAAAAAAAATAATATTTTAATTTTCGAATTCGGATAAAAACAAGACTATTTCCAGGAATACATTCTTGAAACCGATCTTCAAAGAAGAATAGCATTAAGATTAAATTCTTGAAATGTTAGAATTGATTGATTTAAGATTTTTTATAAGAACGAAATCTTAATTTAGATCTTAAAATAAGAATTTGTTCAAGATTACAATCTTAAATTCTATCTTAAAAAGATTAGGATTTTATTCTTTAATTATGAATTTTCACGTGTAACAGACTATTTAAACTGAAATGACTTGATTTTGAGTGTAAAATATTAATTTTGGCACGTTTTTTCCCTTAGTATACATCTGGTCATATGATAGACTGCGTCGCACTGGTGTTTGTAATGAAGGTATGTTGTCAGCCATTAATGTACCCTCACGCTGTAAGATTGTTGTTGTTTTTCTGCATCACTGATATGGAGATTGTGGGCTCTTGCTTGTGAAAGCTAGCTCTTGGTCCTAAGTGCTAGCTCGCTTTAATTTAACGGGACTCTTTTGTTGATTGATGGAAGTTTGCCCGTTTATTATTTCTCGGTGGTGAGACGGATGTTGACTTTTCCTCTGGAAGTGACCGCTTTTTTCAGAATTAAACCATTTTAATTTTGACTTCTGTTCAGCTAAGAGCCCGTTTACCACCTCCTCTATTTTGTTGCTTTCATCCACTTTCTCTGCCACAACTTCCATATTAAACACCTTGTGTATTTGTGGCTTTGATATCGTGCGAGCGGTCTCCTGCGCTAGTGCGAATGCCACAGTATCTGCAAAGGTTGTCTTTTGTGTTGCACATTCAGCCAGCTTAACTTCGGCGTCTCATATGCCGTTGACGAAGGCTTCGGTCTTGAGATGATCTACTAATGGGTGGCTTTCTCCTAGGTATGTCAGCTGAACCAACCTCTCAAGTTCCATTGCTAATGCCTGAAGTGACTTGTTAGCTTTTTGCATTCAGCACCTTAACTCCATGCGGTACAAATCACGTTGTGCTCGTCGGCAAATTTACGCTGTAGCGCCACCATCAAGTCGTTGCAGTTGTTTCGGCAGCTGGCTGACATGGTTTCTAGAATCTCTGCAGCACCTTTTAACGCCAAAATTAGTTCTAAAGCCTTCTCTTCATCGTTCCATCCGTTTCTACTGGCAACTGTCTCAAATTGGAGTTTAAATAAGGATAGGGGTGAGCACAATCAAAGCAAGGTGTTTTTATTCTATATATATATATATATATAGACATATATATATACACACACACACACACATATATATATATATATATATATATATATATATATATATATATATATATATATATATAGACATATATATATATATCTAGTTTTGGCAGATGGCATTTCAACGGATGAAGATCAAATACGAGCAGTAAAGAACTGTCCTCGCCACCAGAATCTTCATGAATTACGTAGCTTTTCGGGACTCTGCACATATTACAGACGCTTCGTGCCTAATTTTTCGAGCGTGGCAGCAAGCTTACATGAGTTCACCTAGAAATCTAAGGCATATCATTGGGGGGAGTCACAAGAAAAGGGGTTGCAAACACTAAAAGAGCTATATTGTGTGCTACACCGGTCTTGGCGTACCCAGTCCCAGATGAAAAATTCAACCTAGACAGTGATGCCAGTGGATATGGTATTGGTGGTGTACCTTCACAGGTGATCAATGGGGCAGAGTAAGTCTTAGGCTATTATAGCCGCACGCTGTCAAAGCCTGAACGGAATAATTGTGTGACTCGACGTAAGCTACTGGCAGTGCTGGAATGCATAAAACATTACCATAATTACCTATATGGTCAACATTTTTTGCTAAGGACTGATCATTCCGCACTGAGATGGAAGTTGGATTAAGTGCCTCCAGGCTTATGACTTAAGCATTGAACACCGGAGTAGCAGAAAACACTGAAATGCTGAGAAGTTTTAAATGAGTTCCATAATGGAGTCAGCGGAGGACACCTTGGGGTGACAAAGACTCTGGAAACACTAAAACAACGTTTTTATTCGGTTGGATGTCAGCAAGCAGTGGCAGGTTGGATACCAAACTGTAAACAGTGTATTGCAACTAAGGGTCCAGTAAAAATCCGAGGTCAGCTGCAACAATATATCTCGAGCGCACCTTTTGAGCGGATAGCGATGGCCGTAGCAGGCCCTTTTCTTGTCAGTAATACCGGATATCGTTACGTTCTCGTTGTGATGGATTATTTCAGCAAATGGCCGTAAGTGTGTGCCATACGCAATCAAGAGGCGAACACAATTGTAAATGTTTTTGTGAACAACTGGGTATGCCGCTATGGGGTTCCAATCAGGGTAGAAATTTCGAGTCTGCTATATTGAAAGAAATATATTAGGTATACTTTATTAGGAAAAGTCGAACGACGCAGCTTCACCCACAGTCTGATGGAATGGTAGAATGATTTTCTTGAACCCTGGATGAATATTTGCGAAAAGTAGTGAGCGAGGAACAGAAGGATTAGGACGAACACCTACCGAAGTTTCTACTGGCGTACTACCTATCAGCTGTCTATGACCCAACATCTATATCACCTTCCAAGATTATTTTTGGAACTGAGCTAAAATTACCTAGTGACTTAGAATTTGGTGTTAAGCCTTCCACAGAGAGGAATGCCACATTTTGTTTTACATAAAACCAGCATCCAGGGGATGGCCCCTACTCATGCAGTGCATTGTGCTGGTACTAGGAAAATAGGTTGTAGGGAGGAGGACAGCGAGAGTAGTGTTTACGGACGTTAGATTTATATTTACTCATGTCGTAAGTGGCAGGGAATACTTTCACTGGGAGATTGTTCCACAACCGAACAGTGCGACCAAAAAACGAATTTTCCATATAATGCGTTGTGCGATTCACTGGAAATCAACTACAAAGGGATGCGCTCTACGAGAAATTCGAGTACTACTTAAAAATATATGATTTTCAGGAATTAATTCCTTAATTTCGTCAGAACACATTCTGTTATAGTAGCGATGGAACAATGAAACACACGCCACATTGCGAAGGTGCTCTAATGAGTCGGTAGAGCTGGCTACCCTACCGTCATTAATGAACATCTTCGCACTCTCCTGTACGTGGTCGAGAAGCTCCAAAATAAACTTTGAAGCACCGGCCCATACATGAGAGTTGTATTTCATCTTGGGTCTGATATAGGTCTTAAAGAAACAAGGCATTTGAATGCTTTTTTCGACACTTAAAATATGTGATCACTCCAACGAACGTCACAGTGAATTCTCATGCCCAGAGCATCAAGAGAATCTGATTCCTCAATATCCACATTACCCATTGACACAGATGAAAACACACCAACACGTCTGTTTGTTAAAAAACAATATTGAGTCTTGCGTGCATTAAAATCGACCCTGTTCGCACGACCCCACTCGGAGATTTTCACCAAGTCACTTGTCAGTGTGTCATTCATATTCATCCTTTTCGCCCCAATCTCCAAAAGGCTCGGTCTACAATTAAAAGAATATGAGTGACAAATGTTGCTGTCATCCGCAAAAGAGTAGATAGGATTAGAAGTGAGAAGAAGAAAGTCATTAAGAAATATTAGAAAAAGAGTAGGAGGAAGAAGAGAGCCTTACGGTACCCCTGAACTTATACTGGACTCGTCAGATGGGACCATATCTATAACTACTCTTATAGAGCGATCTCTGAGAAAACTCGATATAAATCGAGAGAAGTGACTACCGACACCAAAAGCATGAAGTTCCGAAATGAGAGCCTCGTGCCAAACTCTATTAAACGGTTTGAGATATTCAGACCCAAAACCTTTCTCCCGCCAAAACCATGAATGGACGTGTTTACTTCTCCGAGAGCAACGCCAGCAGGTCGTCCGTAGAACGGCCCCTTCGGAAACCGTACTGACGATCGGTAAACAAATCGTTGGACTCCAAATATCTCACAAGGTGGTGATTAATCATACTCTCCATAACCTTGGAGAGTGCAGGACAAACTGCCATTGAACGGTAGTTCTCAGGGTTACTAGCCTCACTCTTTTTCGATCGGCGTTACATTAGCAACCTTCTAGCAAGATGGAAAAATACTGGCGCGATATGCCGCAGTAAAAGGGTGAGCTAATGGATGCGCAACCGTCGAAAAGCACTGCTTCAGGACCAGTGCTGGTATGCCAACCGGCCCAGAAGACTTGTTAACGTTGAGATTTGCATTTACGCTGAAAAACAGGAAAGCCTCAATGAATTTCACGAACTTGTGCGCACACGAATTAAAATGGTCAGCGATAGAATGAAAGCCAGATATGATCGTTCAGCGAAAATGGAGGGCTTCCATGATGGATAACTGGTTCTACTCTACAACCCACAGCCGAAAAAAGAGTTATCTCTCAAGCTGCAAACTAACAGGGATGGACCTTATAAGGTAGTCAAAAGGTTAAACGATGAGGTATACAGAATACAGAAGAACAATAGCCTGCGATCAAAAATAAAAGTGGTACACCTAGATGGACTGCTGAGCTATTGGAATAAAGATAATGAGCTTATTCGGGACGAACAGGCTTAAGTGAGAGGCAGTGTTACGAAAATAAAAATGTCTAAAAAGAAACTACACCACATCAGGGACTTTATTGTGGGATTTTTGTCTATTGGTTTGTGTAAATGTTGATAATGTGTTACCCTTGTATTGCCGTACAGATTTTTGTATTTGATGCTATTGCCGTACTGATTTGTTTATTTAACGGCATTGCCAATTCAACCATCTTTGTGTAACACAATTTCACATGTTTAAAATTAACGGATATAAAATAGAGGATATGAGAGCATTTCAGACATATCAGGAATTTTCCAAACTGTAGGTAATTAGATATATAAGGACTATGCTTTGCCTACGTGGAAATAGTTTTCGTTTTGCTGTCATAAACTGAAGTCGTGCTTAGGAGTAAATAAAAGTGTTGTATAAACTTTTAATGCAGTGAGTGGTCATTGTTTTGTTTGTTTATTTTGTTGTTGTTTCGTTTATTTTATTTTTGGTTTATTTTTTGTGCTAACAGCATAATTTAGGGAGGTCAATTTAATAAATTTGCAATGCTAAATCTATAATTAAAACATTTTGATTAAGAGCTAATAAGTAGGCCAAACTCTTTTGATCTAAGTTTTATAAAAATTGGTTAATAAATATATCAGTTGTATATTCTTTTAGAACGACAAATCCTGTGTAAAAAATGCACTGGCGGAATTCAACTGCTTTCCGTCTAGCAACTTCGTCAAAAGAGCGGGGCTTTCTCTTTAGAAATGAAAGGACAGAGGGAGGTTAGCGAGGAAGACATCTCGATTTTAGAATTTATACCATGGAGTGTTATACCATGGTTTTTGAATTCAACAATAGTGCCAGCATTTTTTATCACGCCTAGATCGATCAGATGCATAACATCTAAGGGGAACTGAGTAATCATCTTTATACCTATGGATTCCAAAGAAATCTCCCTATCCAGAAAATATTTTTGAGGAAAATTTGGATCAGTTCTTTTGCTGAAATCTTCGTCAGATCGCAGTTTTCCAACAGATGCAGAAAATGTAGTGACTCATTACGTTCTTTCTCGCACTTATTGTATCCGTTTAAAGAATTGTGGCCATATACATCACATACGAATGATCTAGCGGGAGCACCACATAGAAACGCTCGATTTTGACTTTTATATTATGTGTTTCGAACTTAAATCCATTCTCAGTTAAACTTTTAATATCTGTTACAAAATCGTGAAAAGCAAATTATTGCCATGTGGTTTTTTTTACTTTAACATAACTTCCTATAAGAAAAACTTTAATCATTGGCATATTAACAATAGGTGCAAGTATTGGCCACAGTCCGACTGAAGAGCTTTTGAATAAGGGTAAACCATCAATACCTATATCCAAAACAATTTTAAGGAGGTTTCTTTCTACCCAGACGTATACATACGAGCCTTTGGCAACAGTCGTTATAACACACATCCCTTTTTCACCAACAAGGGATTCTGCACCCAATGGTTTTTCAGGATGTACACCATTTAAAATATATAACATAGCTGATGTACTAGCCACAGACGGCCGATACTTTATATACCATTCTGTTATACTTTCTCTTAATGTTCCCTTTCCAATAAAAACTACACTGAGATACTGATAATTAAAAAAACTTTCGACGTTTTGATATTCTTCAGTAATATCCGTTGCCCTCGAAAGGTTCAATAAATTTTCTTTTATTTCCTCTCATTTTAATATATTAAATTGCTTTCTTTTAATATTTCACATATTAAAAAATAAAAATTAAAAACAAACAAAACGCCGTTAGCTTTTCCAAAAATTTACACAAACAATACCTATAATAAATAAACAGTAGAAAAAAAAATTTTTTTTTTCACCACACAAAAAAAAACTCGTTGCGCTTTTAAAAACACATCCGACTGGCTTAATTGTAATTTTATGACTAAATATTTGTATTGCGTAAACTTTGCTTTCGGATAAATATCGGCAAAATTGCCGATTTCAATGCCTCTGCAATAAACCAGCTTCCAGGTAAGAAAAAAGAGTAACTTTGATAATTCTTTAAATATTTCAATTACAACTTCCTTCTTCGGAAGGTATAGCGGTAAGCACTTTATATATGGTGGGCAATTTAAAAGTTTAAATTTAAAAATGCAATAAAACAAAAACGGTTTGAAAGTTTTCCAAATTTATTTTCTGGTTGTGAAGCACAATTGCTCCTGTCAGAAATGAAATATTATTTCATTCATATGGCTGACGCGGCTGACCTCACAGTACCCCATTCTATCGGACCAAATTTCGAGAACTTTTTCGAGTATATGGGTTCGCATCTCGGCAATGGTGTCACAAATGTTGACCTTAAAATACTCAATTGTCTCTGGTTGAACACCTGTCTTTGACGGCGCCCCACAGAAAATAGTCCAAAATTCGAGCAGTAAAGAACTGGCATCGTCCCCAGAATCTTCATGAACAACGCAGTTCTGTATATATTACAGACGCTTAGTGCCTAACTTTACGAGTGTGGCAGCAAGCTTGTATAATCTCACCAAGAAATCTAAGATGTACCGTTAGGAAGAGTCACAGGAAAAGGCGTTCCAGAATTAATAGATGTATTTTGGCATATCCAGAAAAATTTATACTAGATAGTGATGCCAGCGGATATGTTATAGCTGGTGTACTTTCACAAGCAGTCAATGTGGCAGAAAAAGACGTAGGCTACCATAGCAGTATGCTTTCAAAGCCTTTACGGAACTATTGTGTGACCCGTTATGAGCTACTAGCAATGGTGAAATGTGTAAAATATTAACATAAATATCTATATGGATTAAATTTTTCGCTAAGGATTGACCTTTCCGCACTAAGATGCCTGCTGCAATTTAAAAACTCTGAAGGACAGCTAGAACGTTGGATTGAGAGCATCCAGACTTATGACTTTAGCATAGAACACAGAGGAAACATAAATCATTAATGCTGATGCTATCTTCGGGTGGCCTGGTATTTGGAATTCAAACAAAGTGTGAACACTGAAAATAAAGAATTCATCATTGATATCCGGATAGAGATAGATGCAAACGATGACTGGGGTAAAGCCCACAGAAGTGATCAAATATTGGCAAAGATTGTAGTAGCTATGGAAAAGAGCAGACGGCCTACCCACAATGAAATATCAGCAGAAGGTCCTTTAACGAAAAGTTATTAGGCTCAATGGAATAGTTTGAAGTCGATTAGAGGGTGCTTATCTTTTACCAAGATAACGACCACAAACACAAGATCTTGGCTGCTATAGAATGTGCCACACGTCATGGAAACACCACACCAGAGCCTGGACATAAATCCTATTGAAAATTTGTGGGATTATCTCAATAAAATTTTAGCATCGCTCGGCTTCCAGCAAATTTTATTAGAAGAATGGGAAAAAATACCAGCTGTTTACCGTCAAAAATTGATCGAATCTATTCCTATAGGACTCCAAATGGTCATAAAAAAAACAAGAGTCTACACAAAATATTAATTTTATAACAATAAGTAATATTCTCACACATTTATGTAGCCGATCGAGTTTCGCTTGTGTGACTTTTTTTTTGACAAATTGAAGTCTTTTTAGTTTATTTCTACTTACAACTACTGAATTTTAATTTTGTCTTCTATTCTTAATATATATGTAATAAAAAATCAAGCAAAAGCTTTCCTTAACTATTTCTTATTAGTTTGATTTTCATCAACAAAATCAGTTTACTATAGTGTTCGAGTTTGGCTTGTAGCAACTGTATATTTATAAAATATGGCTACGTTTTAATCTTTTTAAAACATTTGAGTTCATTTAATTACGCTAATAAATAAACACCGCTTTATTTTATTGTTTTACAGTTTTTATTTATTTTATTATAACTTCTATACTGTTTATCTTAATACAACATTTAATATTCGTTTATACAATACTTTTATTTCCGCTTTAACACAACTTTATTTATTGACAGCCAAAGGATCACTAACTAACTTTTAGGTAAAGCAGCCTCTTTATGCATCTAATTGCCTACAGATTGGAAGGTTCCGGAAATGTTTTATATCTTCTATTTTTTATATACGTTAATTCAAATGTAACGTAAAGGTGGTCGATTTAGAGGTGGTTCCAAATATGCAAATAAATACAGCATTGACAGGGTGACATAACTACAAAATATACCAAAATTTAGGCATTTTTATTTTCGTAACACTGCGTTCCACTTAAGCCTGTTTATCCCGAATAGGCTCATTATCTTTCCTCTCATAGCTCGCAAGTAGGTCTAGGTGTACCACTTTCATTTTTGATCTTGGGCTATTGTTCTTCTGCATTCTGTATACCACATCGTTTAACCGTTTGACTACCTTATAAGGTCCTTCCCAGTTAGTTTTAAACCTGGGAGATACTTCTTTCTTCCGCTGTAGATTGTAGAGAAAACCTTCGTAGAAGCCTTCCGTGTTTGCTGCGAGATCATACCTTGCTTTCAACCTATCACGGGCCGTTTCTAATTGTGTGTGCATCGCTTCATGAAGTTCTTTGGGACTTTCTTTTTTTTTGGCATTACCGACTGCTGCTCTCGATTTGTATTGCTGTAGATGATTCTGACTTATTTTGACTACATTTTAGCTACAATATATTCAGTGCAGTTTGCTGTCCATCCATCAGCAGCTTGCTGGCATCCAACCCTGTAATAACGCTGTTTTAATTTTTCTACTGTCTTCGCCACGCTTAGATGCCATCCGTTAGGTTCCTTATTAGACTGATTTAAAACGCCATAAATTTTTGAGGAAGAAGCCACTATTAGATTGGAAGTTGTATTACCGCCTGCTCTTTCCCAGCTTCGGTATAAGCACCCATCTATCAGCTTAAAACTATCCCATTTAGCCCAGTAAGCCTTTATTAAAGGGCTATCTGCTGATATATCTTTTCTAGTAGACCGTTTGTCTTTTTCTTTAGCCGCTATTTTCCTTGCCAGTACAGGGTCTTTTCTCTGAGCCGTTGACCAGTCCTCGTTAACCTCCAGACGTAACTGTCTGATGTTGATAATGTTCTCTTTGACCTTATCACCTGTTTTATCAGCGGCTATCTTAAATTCGTTTTTACTCCTTCCACTCCTATAAAAAGTTTCACTGTTACGTGGCAATCTTTTTATGTCATCTCATCGTGCCCATCCTCTATTGGTAGGGTGATAGTTAAGAAATGTTTCGGGTTTTCTATAGCCAGTGTTTTCTCATTTGTCACACAGCGTACTTAATATCAGTGTCCCTTATACCATTGATGAATGCTTCGGTCTTAATTTGCTCTACTAGTGTGTCTCCCCTAGATAACTAAGCTGCTCCAACCTCTCGACTTCCATTGCAAAGACTTAAAGCGACTCTTTAGCCTTTTGCGTTCGGCACCTTAACTCCATGCGGTACAAATCGCGTTTGTGTTCGTTGCCAAATTTACGCTGTAACGCCACCATTAATTCGTTGTAGTTATTCCTGAAGCTTGCTGGCATGGTTTCTAAAATTTCTGCTGCAGCAACTTTTAACGCCAAAATTAATTCTAGAGCCTTCTCTTCATCATTCCATCCATTTTTACTAGCTACTGTGTCGAATTAAAATTTAAATACTAAAGTTATACTACCATCAAAGCAAGGTGTCTTTATTCTACTGGAAACTTCTGGTATAATTCATACTGGTTTCGGTTTCTGGCATTGGAGACTGTTGATTTTTTCATCCATTAAATTCAACTTTTAATCAACAGTTTTTTCACAATTTGACATTCTTGTCTCCATCCATGTGCTCTCTTGCTTACCGTCTCATATATTTGACGTAGTTGCTCAGTTGTTTCATAAAATTTATGTTCAAGTTGTTTAGAAGTTTCTCGTACCTCAGACAAAAGCTTTGCATTATCAGCTCTAGAAAATTCTCGAATTTCAGCTCTACATTTATCTCATACCTCAGCCAAAAGCATTTTGCTCTGTACCAGCATTTTTTCCATCAAAGCGGCCAGCAGCGAGTTAACGTCTATACTAGTTGTTGTTGTAGGGGCACTCATCTGAGGCTCATTCTCGTCATCAAAATCGTGGTTATTGATGTCAATATCAATATAACAGACATTTTTGTAGTTCGGTTTTGTTACCGGTTGTTGATAGCTCTAATTTATTTAATTCCCGTTTGAGCCTGTCCACTTTTAATTTTTGGAATTTCATTTTTACTTCGTTTGATTTATTTATTTTTTTCTTTTTTTTCTTTTATTGTTTAATAATTTTATTTTAAGTACACAACCCCACTTCTGATACCAATGTTACGTTTTAACCTTTTTAAAACGTTCGAGTTCGTTTAAATTGCGTTAAAATAAAATAAACACCGCTTTATTTTGTTGTTTTACAGCTTTTATTTATTCCACTATAACTTTCATATCGCTTGTCTTAATAAAACACTTAATATTTGTTTATACAACACTTTTATTTCCGCTTTAACACAGCTTTATTTATGGACAGCCAAAGCAGCCACTTTATATAGCTAATTGCCTACGATTTGGAAGGTTCTGAAAATGTCTCATATCTTCTACTTTTTATATCCGTTAATTCAAATGCAACGTAAAGTTGGTAGATTTAGCAATGCTGTCAACTACGTAAATAAGCACGGCATTGACAGGGTGACACATAACTACAAAATATACCAAAATTTAGGCATTTTAATTTTCGTAACAATATTGTATTCGAAAGAAATAGATAGAGATAGATTTGTATATAATTAAAGATTGATTAATCGCAATTCATTTTAACGGAAGTATTATAACCATTTTTTTGTTGTAATAATATTTAAACTAGAGAAACCCTTTCCGCGTTTCTGGGAACCTTTGTGTTATATACCTAAAAAATTTATATGTTTCTCATAAAAAAATTAAAGGAATCAGTACATTTTATGTATAAAAAACACACCATCACAAAAGGGCAACTTATTTAAATATACAGATAATAGATAATAGATAATAGATAATAGATAATAGATAATAGATAATAGATAATAGATAATAGATAATAGATAATAGATAATAGATAATAGATAATAGATAATAGATAATAGATAATAGATAATAGATAATAGATAATAGATAATAGATAATAGATAATAGATAATAGATAATAGATAATAGATAAGATAATAGATAATAGATAATAGATAATAGATAATAGATAATAGATAATAGATAATAGATAATAGATAATAGATAATAGATAATAGATAATAGATAATAGATAATAGATAATAGATAATAGATAATAGATAATAGATAATAGATAATAGATAATAGATAATAGATAATAGATAATAGATAATAGATAATAGATAATAGATAATAGATAATAGATAATAGATAATAGATAATAGATAATAGATAATAGATAATAGATAATAGATAATAGATAATAGATAATAGATAATAGATAATAGATAATAGATAATAGATAATAGATAATAGATAATAGATAATAGATAATAGATAATAGATAATAGATAATAGATAATAGATAATAGATAATAGATAATAGATAATAGATAATAGATAATAGATAATAGATAATAGATAATAGATAATAGATAATAGATAATAGATAATAGATAATAGATAATAGATAATAGATAATAGATAATAGATAATAGATAATAGATAATAGATAATAGATAATAGATAATAGATAATAGATAATAGATAATAGATAATAGATAATAGATAATAGATAATAGATAATAGATAATAGATAATAGATAATAGATAATAGATAATAGATAATAGATAATAGATAATAGATAATAGATAATAGATAATAGATAATAGATAATAGATAATAGATAATAGATAATAGATAATAGATAATAGATAATAGATAATAGATAATAGATAATAGATAATAGATAATAGATAATAGATAATAGATAATAGATAATAGATAATAGATAATAGATAATAGATAATAGATAATAGATAATAGATAATAGATAATAGATAATAGATAATAGATAATAGATAATAGATAATAGATAATAGATAATAGATAATAGATAATAGATAATAGATAATAGATAATAGATAATAGATAATAGATAATAGATAATAGATAATAGATAATAGATAATAGATAATAGATAATAGATAATAGATAATAGATAATAGATAATAGATAATAGATAATAGATAATAGATAATAGATAATAGATAATAGATAATAGATAATAGATAATAGATAATAGATAATAGATAATAGATAATAGATAATAGATAATAGATAATAGATAATAGATAATAGATAATAGATAATAGATAATAGATAATAGATAATAGATAATAGATAATAGATAATAGATAATAGATAATAGATAATAGATAATAGATAATAGATAATAGATAATAGATAATAGATAATAGATAATAGATAATAGATAATAGATAATAGATAATAGATAATAGATAATAGATAATAGATAATAGATAATAGATAATAGATAATAGATAATAGATAATAGATAATAGATAATAGATAATAGATAATAGATAATAGATAATAGATAATAGATAATAGATAATAGATAATAGATAATAGATAATAGATAATAGATAATAGATAATAGATAATAGATAATAGATAATAGATAATAGATAATAGATAATAGATAATAGATAATAGATAATAGATAATAGATAATAGATAATAGATAATAGATAATAGATAATAGATAATAGATAATAGATAATAGATAATAGATAATAGATAATAGATAATAGATAATAGATAATAGATAATAGATAATAGATAATAGATAATAGATAATAGATAATAGATAATAGATAATAGATAATAGATAATAGATAATAGATAATAGATAATAGATAATAGATAATAGATAATAGATAATAGATAATAGATATAATAGATAATAGATAATAGATAATAGATAATAGATAATAGATAATAGATAATAGATAATAGATAATAGATAATAGATAATAGATAATAGATAATAGATAACAGATAGAAGATAATAAATAACAGATAATAGATAAATATATATAAAAGTGGATGTGTGTATGTATGTAACGTATGGAATCCAAAGCGGCTGGGCCGATTTTGATAAAATTTTCAGGGAATCTTCAGAATATTCAGGCGGGTAACACTGTAAGTTCTGATTTTTTATTTCCGGTCTGTGAGTGGAGGGGAGTGGCAAAATCCAATTTTCATATTCCACCTCCAGTGACGTGTACATATATTTATATTTTTTTTGCCTTTTATTTAATTTTTATTTAATTTAATTTTTTTGGAAGCCGTTGTCATGTTTTCTAAAATGAGATATCAAACTCTTAAATCGGTTATGTAGTTTCGTAGATATTTACAAAATGCCTATGTATATAATGATCCAATATCAAAATTTTAAAACTTTCGAAAAAAATTTTCGTCTATTTGTAATTGCTCACTGACTGCATTTGATTTGTTTATGTACATTTTTAAGTATTACTTAAACGCTGGTAGAAAAATAAGTGTACATTTAAGCAAATTTTGCTTTCAATTGTTTTGTTTTGTGTTCATAAGTTAAAAACCTATAAGTGAAATCAATTAAGTAAATAACAAGTGCTTTCCAATTTGAAATAATAATAAAATAAGTTTACAAATTATTTTTGGTGCCAATTTATCCCACAGGTAATATGATTATTGTGGTTCCAACAACCAATAAAACGTTAAAAAAGTAAAAAACAAAACACATCATTTTTCCTTTAACACCATTACAGTTTACTAAAATGTCACCTAAAAAAACATCAATTGGTAAAAAACCACCGCAGATCGGAAGCAGAGAGAAAGAAGAGCCGCTGAATCCGCTGAGGAACGCGAATCACGTCTTCAGGAAAACCGCGAAAGGGCATCTACTTCTAGAGCCGCAGAAATGGAAGGAGAACGCGAATCTTGGCTTCAGGAAATGCGTGACAGTGCATCTTCACTTAGAGCTGCTGAAACACCCCAACAGTATGTCGAAAGACTTGCTGCCAATCGCTCCCGTATGCCTCAGTCAAGAGAAAGAATCGACTTAAAGTTGGAGGCATTTCACTACAACAGGGACGTTGACCACCGCAATCACAAGGACGTATGATTGGAACAATGGACAAAGTTTGCTTATATTGTCGTGCTCTAAAATTCGCTAAGGAATACCGGGAATGTGTTGTTCGAACGGTAAAGTTGCTTTACCACCAATGATTGAGCCGCCTGAACCCCTACAAAGTTACCTTTCTGGCGCCAATTCGATTTCCAAGCACTTCCTTCAAAACATCCAAAACTACAACTCATGCTTTTAAATGACGTCCTTCGGAGCAACTAGAATTATCAACAACGACGGTTACATGCCCACCTTCAAAGTTCAAGGCCAAATCTACCACAGGATTGGATCGTTGTTCCCACTTCTCAGTGATGATGCCAAGTTCCTCCAAATTTATTTTACTGGCAATAAAGCTACAGAGCTTGAACAGCGTTGCACAATCAGTACTGAAGTCACACGGGGAAATCGTTTCGAGTCGTCGAGCTATGTTACACGAACACAACAGCCTCATCCGTCTTTTCAAAACAGCCCCAGACCAGATGCCGGCAGATAATTACACGGTTATAATAAGAGCTGACAAGACACCGGCTGGTGAGCATGAGCGGCGCTTCAATGCACCGGTGATAGGTGACGTCGCAGTTGTTATGATTGGTACGACTTCGAGCGAAGCGATATTATCATCCATCGCCGGAATGCAAGTGTTCAACGCATTGCGGAAACTCATCGATCGTATGATGCACTACAATATCTACTGCTTTTTCCACGAGGTGGGGATGGGTATCATTTCGACATTATGCAGATTAACCACAACTCAAATGGAGAGTCGACAAAAAAAGTTTTCTGTATGGACTTTTATGCCTATCGCCTTATGATCAGGCCAAACGAATGTAATTATTTGTGGAAATGTCGTGAAGTTTTCCATCAATTCATTGTCGACATGTACGCGAAAATTGAAATTGAACGTCTGCTCTTCATTCGGTTAAATCAGCAAAAGCTACGCGTTGAAGAATATGTCCACTTACAAGTTGCGATCGCCAATGATGGAAACGCTGCGAATATCGGCCAAATGGTGATCTTGCCAGCGACATACATAGGCAGTCCGCAACAAATGCACCAGTACGCTCAAGATGCCATGACATACGTGCGCAAGTATGGACGGCCAGACCTCTTCATCACTTTTACATGCAACCCAACATGGAAAGACATCACCGACCTTATATTTACCGGCCAAAATTCAACACATAGGCACGATATCCTCGTCCGAGTATTCAAACAAAAGTTGATAAGGCTGATGGATGTCATCATCAACAATCACATATTTGGCGAAACTCTTTGCTGGATGTAGTCTGTTGAATGGCAGAAGCGAGGTCTGCCACACGCCCACATTTTAGTCTGGCTAAAACAAAAAATCATGCCAACGCAAATTGATGACGTGATATCCTCAGAACTCCCGAACCTCACCGCAGATCCGGTTCTATTTGAATCAATCCGAAAGCACATGATCCACGGGCCTTGCGGTGAACTGAACACAAATTCACCATGCATGCATGTATTGGCGAAGAAAGTTGAATGACGGTGGATACACAACTACAATTAAAATCCGCAATGTAAATGTTGACGTAGATAACAGATGAATCGTGCCCTACTCACCGCTGCTTTCAAAAATGTTTGATGCCCACATCAATGTTGAGTACTGCAATTCGGTGAAGTCCATTAAATATATTTGCAAATACGTCAGCAAAGGCAGCGACATGGCATTATTCGGGCTTGCCAATCAAACTGACGAAATCACGCAATTCCAGATGGGGCGTTACATCAGCAGCAATGAAGCAGTTTGGTGTATACTTTCATTCAACATTCACGAGCAACTTCCAACAGTTCAACATCTAGCCGTTCATTTGGAAAATGGCCAGCGTGTTTATTTCACCGAACGAAATGCTGAAAATAGAGACGAACAGCCGCCACACACTACTCTCACCGCTTTCTTCGAATTGTGTACAACCGACAATTTCGCCAAAACTTTAATATATCCTGAAATTCCCAAATATTATACTTGGAACACTTCGACGAAGAAGTTCATGAGAAGAAAGCGTGGTGCGATAGTCGCAGAATATGCTGGTGTGCATTCTTCTAATACTTTGGGACGTGTCTACACCGTTCATCCGAATAATGCTGAATATTATTATTTGCGATAGCTATTGCATATGATCAAAGGTCCAACATCATTCGCCGCCTTAAAAGCCATACATGGAAATGAATGTCAGACTTATAGAGAAGCGTGTTTCCGATTGGGTCTGCTTGAAAGTGATCAGCATTGGAACACAACGCTAACAGAGGCGTCACTCACGTGCTACCCAAAACAAATATGCACTTTGTTTGCGATAATTTTTACAACATGTTCACCATCTAATTCACGAGAACTGTGAGAAACGCATCGCGAAACCTTAGGTGAAGACATTCTCAGGCAATCACGCGCAACTTATCCTAACCAGGAGTATTCGGACGAGATTTTCAACCAAACACTACTGCTGATTGAGGACATGTGCATATCCATCAACAATAAACTACTTATTCAACTTGGAATGCCGGCTCCGATACGGGACATAAACAGTGTTCTGGACAGAGACCTGTTGCGAGAACAGCACTTCGATGTCAAACAGCAACAACAATATGTAGAAACTCAAACTTCTAACGAAAAAATCATGCAACGGGTAACAAACGGAAATGGGGGACTTTTTCTTCTCGATGCACCAGGAGGGACAGGCAAAACATTCCTCCTAAATTTAATATTGGCATCAGTTCGAATGCGGAATTGGATTGCACTCGCAGTGCCATCATCGGGATTTGCATCAACTTCATTGGACGCCGGACGCACTGCACACTCACCACTGAAACTTCCATTGAATTTAAATCACGCAGAAACACCAACTTGCAACATCAGCAAAAACTCCGGCATGGCCACAATCCTTAAAACGTGCAAAATTATCATTTGGGACGAATGCACAATGGCCCATAAGAAATCGGTCAAAGCGCTTGACCGGACTCTACGTGATTTTCGAGGAAACAACCAATCGATGGGAGGCGCTCTTATCTTTCTTGCTGGCGAGTTTCGTTAAACTTTGCCCGTTATTCCAAGATCAATGCCCGCAGATGAGCTGAACGCATGCTTGAAAGCATCATGTCTTTGGAACCGAGTCGAGAAAATCACGCTAGCGACGAACATGCGTGTTCACTTGTTACAAGATCCGTCTGCCCAAACATTCTCAAAACAACTTTTGGACATCGCAAATGGAAAAATTCCAATCAATCGCGCCACGAACGAGATTTTGTTTCCGCTTAACTTCTGTCAAATGCAAATGAATATTCAAGCCGCTGTCGAGAAGGTTTTTCCAAGTCTAACAACCTCATACAAAAATCCAGATTGGTTGAGCGAACGTGCAATTTTGCCACCAAAAAATGATGATATCAACAAGCTTAATGAGCAAATTCAATTGAAACTGCCCGGCAAATTAATCAAATACAAATCGATGGACACAGTAAGCCGTCCATTATCACACTGAATTTTTGAATTCATTAGAACCACCCGGAATGCCACCGCATGCACTAACATTAAAGGTTGGATCACCGGTAATTCTTATTCGCAACTTAAACGCACCAAAGTTATGCAACGGAACCAGATTGATTATCAAAAACTGTTCACCAAATTTAATCGAGGCATCAAGCATCGGTGGTAGATTCAAAGGCGAAGACGTACTTATTCCACGAATTCCGATGATTTCCAACGATTTACCATTCCATTTCAAGCGGCTCCAATTCCCTTTACGTCTAGCCTTTGCTATTACCATCAAAAAAGTACAAGGCCAATCATTGACTATTTTATGTGGCTTGCTCCCGAGTTGGCATGCCAAAAAATTTATACGTTTTTACACCAAATAATAAAACAAAAAACATTGTCTATCCGCTAGCCTTAAGATGAAGTAATAAATAAATATATTTGCCATATCTACACTATATGTAAATTATTCTGTAAAGAAAAACTTTAAGATATGTATTCCATGGATTCTTACTTAAAGGTGGTAATAGAACACTAATGTATGCTTAGGACCAGCAACGCGGGCCGGATCAGCTAGTAGATAAATAAGAATACATTTATAAACAACTTTTACACGGTGTGCTTTGCGCTTATTTAATTCATTAGAGTGATATGGATAGATAAGGAAATTTTAACTGTACCATTGTCCACATATGCAAAATGCTATAGTTAGTATGAATAGGTGCTCTAATTCGTAGCATTTACAAAGAGTAAGGCGTGACACAAAAAGGCTTTAAAGAAAAGTGTACGAGTAGTAGGTTGTGTGTGATATGCTGCGATGTTCTGACTTATTATAATTATTATTTATTAATAGATATATAAACAAATTTTGTATACAAATTAAATTATTTAACAGACATAATTAATTATCTATATATGGCATAACAATATTGTTACCAGATTGACACTATACTTGGGGGCGGCGTGGTGTAGTGGTTAAAGCGCACGCATAACAACACAAGCGACCTAGGTTCGAGCCCCAGTTGAGGACAGGACGAAGAAAAAATTTAATTGTGGTTTCGTATGTTTATTAATAAAAAGGCTTAAACTTCCCTCCAGACAACTCTATCTAAAAAAAAAATAAAGAAAAGAGCGCCCCTGACCACTTTTCCGCATACCTCTGGCGATGATGACAATCATCAAACGAATGATCGGGAAAAACACGCAATATACTGAGAAAAAATTATAATGCTAAAGTAAAGATCACCACCAATTAGCAAGGATCTTCACGACTATAAAAAGAAAAATCACATAGAAGAAGCTACAGCGAATTAATCATCTACTTAGCTTGAAAATATCAAATTGATTAAAGAAACTGAAACAAAGCAATAGATGATTTGTGGAAAGCCAATATGCTATCTAGAGGAATGACGGAGAAAAAAAAAAAAAAAATATATATATATATATATATATATATATATATATATATATATATATATATATATATAATTCAAAAGTTCATAAATAAGTTATTTATAAATCAAATCCACCGTCTAATAATTTTCTATATTTTAAACTAATTTTGACATATTTACAAAGCAGGTTAAAATTTGAGCCATTTAGTGTATTATAACTTCATCCTTCTCAAGAAGAGATTTTCCAAAATACCGTTTTCTATATGAATTATACGAAGGACATACTCAGAGCAAGTGAAAAATGTTTTCGGATACGTTCAAATTGCATAATGTGCATATACCGAATGAGTTGTTCCAGAATGCTTTTGAGTTCAAATCAAATCACCTCTAGCTTTGGTTATAAGGCATGTGCACCGTGAGGAATAGTTTTCTGCAAAAATTGGTGTAGCTTTAAAGTCTAATAGTAAATAGAGAAGGTGAACTTAATATTCAACTGATTTAATAATATTTTCCATTTATGCCTTGTGATGCTTGTATTCTCTGTAGAATTTATGCCTTAAATTATTAAACTCTGCGGCACAATATAGCTCGTTATTCATAATATAACTCGCCAAAATACGTGAAAGTCTGTTTGGATTTATATCCATTACTGTAATAATTTAACTAAAATGCATTGTCAGAGTGTCGAGGTATGAGTCCAGTCCAGTTTCCAAATAGAGTATGTAATTGAATATACATAGCATCTTCTTAATAAAAAATCTAAATAATATTTCAATTTCGTCGTATTTTTGAAAATTTTATTTTTGATTTTTGCAGCATAAAATAAGATTGATCCCGAACCCGTTTGAAATATTACAAGTTTGTTGTATATGAAATTCAAGGTTTTTTTTTATATATTTAAACCAAGTGGAATTAATAGCTAACTCTGCAAATGACAGTATTAGACTTAAGATAATTTAGGATAAGTTATATGTAATTTCAACACCAAGATATTTATAATTTTTTGTTGACCATACTTCCAGTTACAACTCGAGGAGACTCACTTTTAGATTCCATATTGTACAATAGTTGTAGAGTTTGCCAATTATTTTCTGTATACTCATAGCTGTGTCAGATAAATTAACGACATCATCTGCATACAGCAAAATATTTATGTTAGTAACTGCAACATTAATACCACCTGATCACTCATCTACTAGGTTGTTAGTGTATAATAAAAGTAAGATTTAACGTAGAATACAACCTTGTGTTACTCCTACATCAACATTAAATGTGTCAGAATACAAGTTGTCATCCCAAATTCTGCTTTCAGTCTCCTTATAAGAAACTTGCAATATCCTTATTATTTTAGAAGAAAGACCCATACACGATAATTTGAAGAATAGGCTGTTACATGGAGTTGTGTCAAAGGCGTTTGAAAACTCGACGAAAAGCGCAAATGTGTTTTTACTAGTTGCCTTGTTAATAAATACAATCGGCCATATGCAAATAATCTAAAAGTAAAATTGTAGCGCACGTTAGTTACCACCAGTTCTATCATATTGCAAGGTTCATCTTGCTTTTCTAGTTTTTTTCCTAAAAAAGTTTTTTTCAAAATCTATGTAGTTTAGATAAATCTATGTATACATTTGCTTAAATCAAAAACGTAGTTACAAAATCTTCGGAAATTAATTTTATTAAAGACAGTGTTTGGGCAACGCATGATAGGCGTATGGAGTTACATACATATATAAAACGTTTTAAAAGTTCCAGCATATCTGCCACAGTAGCCAGGTCTAAATCCGATCAAAAATTTATGGGTAGGCGAGTAAAAAATTGGGCAATAACTAAAATTATGAGATGAAGCAGGTAGGTAGAATTAAAATTTGTACAACATCAAGATAGCGGTCACCAAAAAATTTTTAAATTCTATCCAAAAATAACTGGATTCAGTTATAAAACAAAATGTATTAACAATTTTATATTAATTTTCGATCTATAATCAATATCTTATAGTTTCTAATTAAAATTGCCAATAACTATGTTCAGCGAATTTTGGTATTTGTTCCTTTTTTCTTTATCAATAACACTGGTCTACAAAAAAAAAAATTTCCTGGCCTTTATATAAAACTATATAGAATATAATGATTTTGATGCGCTGAATTTGACTCCGTTTTCAGTTTTTTTCCATCGGGCTCAAAATTTCTTTTCTCCTATTTTCAAAAAGTTATAAAATAACTAGAATATAAATATTATATTTTAAGCATTTAAATGAAAGCCAAATATGTTGAAAGTAAAACAACCCAACTGAGTTTAAGTTTTTATATAAACTAAACTATAGAGTTTAAGTGTTTTTGAAATGATTTAAAAAAAAGGTTTTGAGCCAAAAAAAGATTGATTCAACACTGGTTACCTACCGCACACTTAAAGCTTAACAAACCGTGTAAGCCCCCCTTTACTGAATCCTAATTTTTGATACTGGCATAACCTGATATTTTTGTGTCAGCGATACAAAATAACGAATGGAACACATACGAGTAGTCGAACCAAAAAAGAAGTATTTTTATTAATTTAATATAAAGTCCTATATTGTTAATAAATCTGTTTCAGTTTTCATTACCTTTTTTATTTTATTTAATGCTATACATATTTATTGAAAAAATTCCTTCAAATTCTGAGAAAATTAAGGCAATTAATTTTATTAGTGGAATAATAAATATCCGAATAACGAGATTTGTATAGTTGTTTTGATT
Source organism: Wohlfahrtia magnifica (assembly GCA_023159175.1). Lineage (NCBI taxonomy): Eukaryota > Metazoa > Arthropoda > Insecta > Diptera > Sarcophagidae > Wohlfahrtia > Wohlfahrtia magnifica. Next base: position 7,014 of record JAKWBJ010000369.1, on the reverse strand, counting down.
TTATGTACATCACTAAAGGAAATTGGGCCGAGGATGATAAAGTGGGTGCATACGTTTATATACATACAGTGTGGTGCAAAATAAGTTCATGCTTTGAAGTTGAACAGAAAACTTCCTCTGCAAACTTTAATACTCGATCAAAGAAAACAAAACATCACACATTTTTTTATTGTTAAGTCCTGTCAAAAAAAAATTAACAAATGGTATGATATTCAAATACTGGAATGGGAGAAATAGTATAAAATAAAAGTGCACTTAGTTTTGCACTTCTCGCTTAAATAGAATGGAACTTATTTTTTAAACTCTATTCTTAGAACTCCGTTTTTTAAGAATTTAGGCGTATTCTATACAATATCACTTAAAAATGTAAGAGAAATCTGGTTCTATTCATTTTATATTTGTTGCCCTGGCTTCAACATGTTCCTCGACGTCCAATTATATTTTTCCATACGTTTTTTTGCAACAGTTATTCTTTGAAAATTTTAGCGGTTTGGCTCGGATCATTATCTAAAATTTGACTTTTTCTTTTTGGTAAGATTTTATGCCTTCAAAATATGATTCTTGACGCCAAAACATGCTATTTTTATTTTTATATTAAATATTCATAACATAAATGTCACTTTAAAGTACTCTTAAAGTAGGTAGCTTCCTACTTAAAAATTTTTAAGTTAACGTAGGTTTAACAAAGGGATATTAAGCTAATAATCATTTTTGCATACAACATTAAGAAATTTTGCTTAACAAGCTTTGTTAAGTTTTTTGCATATGGCCAAATATCTGTAAGATAAAAGATGTTATCCACCGTGGCATTATTTTTTCCAAAGACAGCTTGGTATTCATTAAAAATATTTTTGCTGTCTATCCACAATGCGAGTCTGCTTAGTTGAACGGTAGTAAATGATTAATTTACTGTAGCTGGCCTCCATATGATGTGCGTAGTGGTGAATTTTCTTGCTAGTGATCCTTACTTAGCAATGTATTTTTTTCCAGTAGGTGGAGTTTTTTCCTGATCATTCATCTGGTGTTTGTCATCATCGCCAGAGGTAAGCTGGAAGATCAGGGGGGCTTCTTTAGGTGGGTTTGTCTTGAGGGAGGTTGAAGTCTTTTTTAAACACTCGAAATCGCATATAAATTATTTCGTCATGTCCTCTGTCGCGATTCGAACCTGGCCGTTTAGGTTTATGCCTCTGCTCTAACCACTATACCTCACCACCCCTTTCATTTTCATATGTTCTAAGATTAATTTTCATGTCTTTATAGTACCGAACACATTTCCAGTCGAACCATTTCTGTTTTGGCCCAAAAAATATTTTTTACCACTTGTAACATGACCTTTCTTAATTTTATCCGTTACCGTTGAAATTAAATCATAAATAGCTGACGTTATGTGATAGACGATTGCGATTTCAATGAATAAGCCCGCGTTCTTAGTATTCCAACGTAACCTCTTTAGGGTATCTTTCTTTTTGTAAGCGGCTAATGATTAGAGTATGGCTTCATAGATTTACAAAAACCATCAATAAGGCTTAGGAAGCTGTATGAGCATATACAATAGCCAATAACAGTGTTGCCTCTAGCTCCATGAAAACTGAACTCACCTTGAGCATCGCCTTTAGTTCTCCCGTTAAGAATTATACCTCCGACACTTTCTTTAAAATTCATTTATTTTCTTCCTTCTCTATTCACTGATTTATCCTTTGAGCACCTGAATGTACAAATATTTGGAGTATATTTTACAATGACAGCGTCTAACTTTTGTCCTCAGCAATTTAGCTGTTTAGATCACCAGCAACACAAACATTATCAAGTTCCCGCATAAAAATTTATCAAAATCTTTGCTCCAATTAGTACAATTCAAATATCTTGGTATAAAATAAAACAGATTATTGTTCATTTTAGCAGTTTATACTATATTTGGCTGTGTCTTTATTAAGCTATTATTGGTCCAAGGGTAAGACCAAGTGTATTTTTTTTATTCACAAAAATCCATATTCGCTGTACCTTTCTTACTTTTGTTTATATTTTTACTAATTTCACGTACATAGATTGAATCTTATATATTGTTCCTTTTCTGTATAATCTTTTTGAATATAAATCTCATGACATTTTAACTTTTTTTGGCAAAGAGGTTTTTCTACCTCCGATTTTGATTCCTTTTGAAATCAGTTTAGTTAACCAGATATTAATTTTAACATTCAATATGTTAGTGCAGATTTTTAAAACTCATTTTTGGCAGTTTGAATAATATTACATTTTAGACCACTTACAACAAGATTTGATGAACGTGATCTATGATCAATGGATTCGATACAAGACGTTAGCTTTTTTATTTTGTTTTTTAATCTTATATTTTCTGCTTTTATGTCTTCAGTATCGTTCATAATTGTCTGCAAGTCTTTTTTTCGCAACATCATGAAGCTTTTCATCAGGTATTACCCCCCTTTTTTCAGGAGAATACATCTGCCTGTTATTTTGGTTTGTCATTTTCCGAGAAATAAATTTTTTATTTTATTTATTATGCGCTCAGATAGCTTTAGTGTAGGTTTTTTCAATTGTTTTGTAGAGTTATTTCATTTCATTTATAAATTCATTATTATTAACAACTTATACTTAGCATATAAATTTATATTTTCGGGATTTTATATTAAGATATTTCAACGAATAATTGATAAAACAAATCTTGGTTATTATCTTTATACTATGACATTGTTCAAAGGAAAAACCTTAATATTTAAAAGAAAATAAGTTTAAATACAGTTAGAAAATATACAGATATATATCTAAGTTATCCTAAGATAAGAATTATATACGCGTCATTTTCAGTTAATAGTTATTGGTTTAAAGCTGCAACTAAGCCGATTGTATACATTCCCTTATCAGTTGATAAGAAGAATTTTGAATAGATTCATAATATTTATCGTTAAGTTTCTTTATGAAGTCGACTATTCGTTCATATCCGGATTCGCTGTGGAGAAGTTGAGTTGAATATCTGCAATGTTTGTTGTTTATAATTTTTAGACACTTATTTTGAATAATTTGGAGTTTCTTTAAATGCGTTTTCGCTGAGACACTTTTAAAGATTAAATTCATGTTCGCAAGGTTTAGTGTTGAACGTTTGTTAAGAATAGGCCACAAGGCTCTAGTATTGTTCATTGTTTTTTTACATATCTCTCCTACGTGTTTTGCAATATTAGGTTTCTTATCGAGACAAACACCGAGATATTTGACATCGTTTTTAATATCTATACACTTAATTGACGACTTGGTATGCGTTTTGGTGATTTGTTGTAGGGGAATATAATAGCTTGAGTCATAGAAGGATTAATTTTTGTTTTCCATTTATAAAAATATTCGTTGCATGCTAAAATTCCTCTTTCCGTCTTTAACAATGCTTTTGTGAGCTTACTAGATGTTATGAGTGCGGTATCATCACCATAGTAAGCAACTTCCATGCATGAAGGAGCGGAAAAATCTGAAGTGTAGATTAAATATAACAATGGCGATAAGTAAACCCTTGAAGTAGACCCGCACTAAGTTGCTTCGGAGACGACAAAGTTTTATTGGTAGCTACCACAAACGTTCTGTCAGCGAGAAAATCAGCGATAAGTCTGCATAAATATTTTGGCAGCATTTATAAAATTAGACCTTGAAGCATTTTATAAATTAGAAAAGCCTTTTCAACATCCAAAATTATTAAACCTGTAGATTGCTTGATTCTTATGTTAGAGTTTATAATGTTTGTGATACCATTTATTAGGTGAACTGCACTATGCTGCTTTTTAAACACAAGCTGCTCATCGACTATTACTGATGTATTCTCTATAACATTGTAAATTCTATTTTGAATTGCTTTCTCGTAAAGTATTCTCTATAACATTGTAAATTCTATTTTGAATTGCTTTCTCGTAAAGTTTTCCCAGGTTACTTAATAAGCTAATCGGCCTATAACTATGTGGACTGTGTTCAGGCTTATTTGGTTTAGCGATAGCAACGACTTTCGCCGTTTTAAAGTGTTTGAGAAAATAATTCATTTTTAAACAGCTGTTTAAAATAATGAATAATAATTTTATCACCTTTAGAGGAAGCTTTGTTTATTAGTATGTTGGAGACATCATCGAGTTCAAGAGATTTTGAAGTTTTTAAAGAAGAAATTAATGAAATTATCTCATTAAGCATGATCAAAGCTATATAAATAAGCATCAACGGATTTAAATGTTTTAACTCTGGAGTTAACGGTTTTGTCAAATGAGTGCTTATATGTAGAAGTAAGACTATTGGATGCGGAAAAAGTATTAGATAGAAGTTCTGTTTTATGCATATCTATGTTCATTATAATATTACCATCTGTGAGATGATAAATTGTTCTTCCCTGTTTACCTTTTAAACATCGACTAATTTTCCAAAATGATTTATGACCTGGCTTCAGTTTTGATAATAAATTTTCTCACTTTTCGTTGCGACAAGTATACATATCCTTATATATATATATATATATATATATATATATATATATATATATATATATATATATATATATATATATATATATTCCTATATTCGTCAGCAATTATAACGCATTGTTCATAAAAATTCACATCCGAAGGATCTGATGCTCTTTGACTTCTTCTCTTAAATACTTTTCTTGTTTTAATTAAATTAACGGTATTTATGAGTAAAAATGGCTTTCCAATAAATTCCAGTAATGGTGTGCAATTTTTTCGAGCATCATTTTAACAAATTTATTTATTTCTAAGTCAATTAAACTCTTGGAATTATATATAGATGTATTGATAGTGATTTTACTATTAATTATATTGCTAAACGCCATCCACTCTGTAAATTTGTAATTGTAATGCGTTGTATCTCTTTCATAAATTGTAGAATTTTTAATTTTACATATAATGGGTCTGTGATCCGATGGAATTTCATAGTCGAGCACATCCATATTAATGTCTAATGAAGTATTGCTTAGAACTAAGTCAATAATTGAAGCATTTCTATTACTTTGAGAAGGGTAAAAAGTTGAGATAACTTATAAAAAAAACTGTTGGGTTATTCAAGTTGAAACAACACGTTTCCAACAGTGCTATTGTTTATGCAGTGCCTTGCTGAATGCCTTGCATTAAAATCACCTAATATAATAAAATCTCCATCATAAGAAGTGAGTTTATGTCATTTGCAAAACTCTGTTTATATTTTGGCGAATAGGCAGTACAAATAATTAGCTTTCTATTGTTTACTTTTATTTCGATAGATAAATTTTCTATTCGTTTTGTGTTTATAATCGGAAGTACTTTATGTTGGACTGACCTGCGTACAATTAGTGCTACTCCTCCACCCCTTGAATTTTATCTATCGTTACGATGAACTATAAAATTTTTGAAATATGTTTTGTGTCATTCATTTAAATGTGCTTCGTTTAAAGAGGCAATTTGAATATATTTTCTTTCAATTAACTCTTCAAATTGAATCAGATGTGAAAAAATAGAAATACCATTTGCATTCCAATGAAGAATTTTTAAGTCATCGTTATTAGTGTAAGTCATATGCATATTTCACCATAGACATAATAACTTGTATCTGTTCTACATTTGTGGTGCATTTTTGGAGATCACACAAAGAGTTCATCTATGTTGATGAGATCGTTATTACCTTTCACGCAAGAGAAAGTATTACGATTGTTGTTATTGGGATGTTTATGTTGAGATCTTTGTTAATGAACTGTGGTGAAGTTTGTTTATTGTTTTTATAATTATGTGTAGTTTTTTTTAATAGCTTTAGCTCTTTTTTCTAAATAAAGTGACCGAAAAGGGCAATTTATGTCGTTTGCAGAATTACCTGTTAGCTCTTTATCATTCTTTTGAAACATGAAAATACTGCAGGTATTTTATTTAGATTCTGTAGCGGGCAATCATTAGTATGGTGTTGGTTGGCACATATCATACATGTTGTCACTTTTCCTTGGTCTATATTTTTTCCAAGATACTATTATATTGCATAGTGAGGACACATTGTTTAAAGATTTTGGGTTGAAATTTTTTCTTGCAAATTGTACTTTATATAAAACATTGTTAACTGAACTAAACTTCGTGTTGACTTCAGTTGCAGATGATGCTGTTAAATTATATTCCTGAATAGGTTTTTTGATTCTTCAACAATAATTTTAGGAAGTCCATAAAGGAACACTGTATACAAGCGATTTGCTTTCGAGTTAAAGCTATGGAACTCAATTTTATTTTCTAACAAAATATTTTGGCATTTTGGATATGCTTCCGTATTTTGAGGGAACATTTGGTACCAATCGACGTTAGTTTGTAGATTAAATTCTTACCCAGTAGTTTTTGAAGATCGTTGAGATTCATTTGGGTATCCTTAGTTGCTTCCAGATTCAGTTATTTCAGGAATTTTTATTCATAGACTTTACATTTACATATTTTTACGAAAATAAAAATGCCTAAAGAAAAGATACACCAACATTAGTACATTTGGAGCTATAAAACTATTATGGGATTTTAGTCTATTGGTTTCAATATGTCATTTTGGCAATGCAGTAATTACTTGTGTTATTAACGGTGTTACCAATTGCATATCGAATGCTTTTAGCAACATAATTTCTGGATGTTACATTATAAATTAACGAACATGAATAGAAAGTTACAGTAATTACAAGAACATTCGAAACTCATGGCAATCAGGTATATATATAAGGAAAGCTGTTTAGCCTACGTGAGTCAGTTGTAATTTAACATTAAATGAGTAAAGTTGTGTTAAGGCGTGTATTGTAAATTTGTGTAAGTGCAGGATAAATAAATTGGATACTGTACAGATATAAATAATGGACTGTAGAATTTTAACAATAATCTAGTGTTACTTATTGTTTTTGACGCAATTTAAAAGAACTCGAACGTTCCAAAAAGGTTTAAACGTGACAATATATTAAAATCATAAGCTTATCATAAAACTTTTGCCAATCCTGATGTTCTAACTTCTTTGATTTGGTTTGACTGATGATCT